>PVLC010014910.1:0-23636 GCA_004027655.1 Graphiurus murinus
GCATTCTACCTCCGAGCTATACCCCCAGCCCTATTTTTTATTCTTTATTTTGAAACCGAGTCTCACTAAGTTGTGGAGTGCCTCACTAGGTAGCTGAGGCTGGCCGAGAACCCGGATACTCCACTCTCAGCCTCCCGAATGCTGGGATTACAAGCATGTGCCACCACGCCTGGCTTCAACAAGTTTTTATACAAACCACTGTGGATTAAAATTACAGCTACTCTAGGAAAATAAATGAGAAGGAAAAAAAAGGAACAATTATCCTCATGACTGTGGACAAGACCCTTGTCTCAATCCTCTGAACATTTTAGGTAAAAGTAGAATTTAGTGCCCACGATAAACCCAAACTCCCACCTCAGCGAGCAGGATTCACCCTGGCACTTGTGGAGCAGACTCTGCAACGAGGCCACCAAAGTGGGGGCTTTCACCAAAGTGAGGGCTTCCGTGTTGCTTCCCAGGCTGAACACTCTCGAGGACCTCCCAAAAGCTCTGTCACACTGTAGCCAGTGATGCCTGCAGCCGACAGGGGCAGAAACATGGTGTCACCGTCCTGAGTGGACACATACCCAGAAACAGACAGACACACACTTTTACATGGTGGGAGGGGGTCAGGAAGGACAAAAAATAAATAATTTGCCATGGTTACCTAGCCAGTAGTAGGTGGGGAAATTCAGATGGTATAAAGAGAGGAAGGTTTTTTTAAAAATAAGCACTTAGTGCTTTTTATGACTTAAAAGCCCATATAATATTGTTTGTTTTTTTCTTGTTCTGTTCTGCAATATTGGGATTGAACCCAGGGGCATTCTACCTCCGAGCCACACCCCCAGCCCTATTTTATTCTGGTTTTGTTGTTGTTGTTGGGGTTTGTTTTTATTTTTGTTGTTTTTTGTTTTTTGCAGTACTGGGGATTGAACTCAAGGGCATTCTACCTCTGAGCTACACCCCTGTTTTTTATTCTTTATTTTTGAAACAGGGTCTCACTAAGTTGCAGACTGCCTCACTAGGTAGCTGAGGCTGGCCACGAACCCGGATCCTCCGATCTCAACCTCCCAAATGCTGGGATTACAAGCGTGCGCCACCACGCCCAGTGTTAAAGCCAATATAATATTTAAACTTACATTATATGAAAGTTTCTAGTCTTTAAAGACAGTTCTTGGCTTTGAAATTATAAGGTTCTCAAAGAAGCTTTATGTAGCAGTACTTCGTCTATAGAATTAGTAGGTTTGTTAGCCACGCTACGGCTCTTGGAGGTTGGCCTGTGCGCTCTGTGATTCCCTAGTTAAGAGATGACGGAGTGGAACTGGTCTCCTGCACGGAGCCCCTGCGGAGCGGTGGCAAGGTCCTGGGGGACAGCCCACCGTGGGGCAGCAGCGGTGTGTTCGGGGGCGACAGTTTGCCCTCCTGGGTGTGTCTTGGGACCACAGCCATAGCAGGTTTCCTGTTCTGACAGGAAAGCTCCATTTTCCTCTGAGTTGAGACACATTCCTCTATTTTCCCCCTGGTAGACTCCGCCATTTCTGGCAGCTCTGACTCGTACACACACGTCTTCATCTCCAAGAGCAGTTCATCTTTTCATCACGAGGTCAGAGGATCCTCCCACAGGCTGGGGCCTTCCCCCCTAATCATTCTTTCATCTGGGAGACCCCATCTAAGGTGCCAGCATGCCCCTCTTGCCCCAAGCCAGAAACCTGCTCCCCACCCCACCACCATGTGCAAACCCTAAACACATAAGACCTTGAGCAGAATAACATGACGATAATCATTTACCTCTGCAGTGCAGACAACGGGCATTCAGTAATGGACAGAGAAGGGGGAAAGAATGAGCAGGAAAATACTCCTCCAGCTGCAGAGACAACAAATGACTTCCCTAAAGAAACAGCATTGCTATTAAAAACAAGTCGAAGCTGGGTGTGGTGGTGCAGGCTTGTAATCCCAGCATTTGGGAGGCTGAGACCGGAGGATCCGGGTTCGAGGCCAGCTTCAGCTACCTAGTGAGGCACTCTGCAACTTAGTAAGACCCTGTTTCAAAATAAAGAATAAAAAATAGGGCTGGGGGTATAGCTCAGAGGTAGAATGCCCCTGAGTTCAATCCCCAGTACCACAAAAAAAAAAAAAAAAAAAAAAAAAAGTCGAATTAAGCTGGACACAGTGGTACACACCTGTAATCCCAAATATTGGAGAGGCTGAGACAGGAGGATCGTAGGTCAGAGGCCAGTGAGTATTTAGCAAGACCCTGTTTCAAAATAAAAAAATTAAAAAGGCTGGGGGTGTGGCTCAGTAGCAGAACTCCCCTAGTTTCAATCCCCAGTACCATACACACACACAAAAAAAAATCAAATTATAAAACATTAGTTGTAGAAGAAACCTCTATCTCATCTAGTCCAGGGGTCTGCTGCCTATTTTTGTCAATAAGGTTTTATTGGCACATGGCCACAGCCATTTGTTTATATATAGTTGTTGCAGTTTTCAGCAGAGTACAATAATTGCTGTGGAGAATATATGATCCACAATGCCAAAAACGTTTACTATCTAGTCCTTTACAGGAAAGGTTCACAGCATCTAGCTAAGCCATTGAACCCACCTTAAAGTAAGGAAACCACGCATGTGAGAGGCCAGGGGTTCAATTGACAGAGTGCTGGGTCTCTAGTTGGAGACAAAGACAAAAAAAAAAAAAAAAAAAAAAAAAAACAGGTCTCCAGCAAACAGCCCTTTACTCCTTTGGCCCATGCTCCACAAATTATTTATTGCATGATTATAACATGAATCTGCACTTGTTTCTTTGTGTGTAAAATGAGATCATAATGGTGCTTCCCTTACCAGCCCTTAGTGACCATTTTTGGAGAGAGCTCAGAGTTCAAAGAAAGCGCCCTTCTTTCCGCCAGGTGCTAAGCTAATTAAAGATCCCTTTCATAGAGCAGTGAGGGAAAGGTTCAGAAGTCCAAGGGACAGCTACGATCGAAAGCCTTTGGAACAAAGCACCTTTGTTTTCTACTCAAGATAAAATCAAGTAAGAAATCTTGGGATAGTGGCCACCACTGCCTTGTCCCTCTACTAATGAAGTTTTCTTATTTGAATCTCTTCAAGTAGAACTGGGGACAGTCACTCACCCCGACCCTGGAAGGCCCAGACAGACAGACAGACAGAAAGAGAGAAAGAGATTTGTAGTGTGACCTACTCCTCTTGAGCAACTTATGCTCATCTATTTTTATATCTGAGAAAAATGACAGTGATACATTTCAGAAGGCTTTGTTGTTTGTTCGTTTGTGGTACTAGGGATTGAACCCAGGGGCATTCTACCTCCGAGCTATACCCCCAGCCCTATTTTTTATTCTTTATTTTGAAACAGGGTCTCACTAAGTTGCGGAGTGCCTCACTAAGTAGCTGAGACTGGCCTCGAACCCAGATCCTCTTGTCTCATCCTCCCTAGTACTGGGATTACAAGCATGCACCACCAGCCCAGCTTAGAAGATTTTTACTTATAACTTTTCCCTTCTTTGGGGCACTTGAGGTGGGATTCCTCTATACTATTATGAAGTCATAAAAGTGCAAAATTTCATCAGGCAAAGAGCAAGTTTAAAATCTGAAGAACAAGCTGGGCATGATAGCACACACCTGTAATCCCAGTACTTGGAGGCTAAGTCAGGAGGATTGCAGGTTTGAGGCCAGCCTCAGCAACTTAGCAAGACACTGGTTCAAAATAAAATAGGGCTGGGGGTGTAGCTTGGAGGAAGAATACCTCAACTCTACTTGTTCTGAAGTATGCAAAACACCTCTTGAAAATAGAGTTCCCGAGCCCCAAGGGGTCACACTCTCCAGATAGCCAAGAAGGAGTCCACCTTGACCCTTGAGGTTTGTCACGGGACAAATCATGGGGGGGGGGGGGCTTCTGACTTTAGAGTGGCTGTGAGGTCCAAATGAGATAGCCAATCAGGAAGCAGTATGTAAATTACAAATTAGAATGCCTCTCCCTTACCTTTGATTTTTGGCTTGGGTTAGTAATGACAGTGGCCACTTTGAGAACCAGTGTTTGCACTCAGCATCCTGAGCATCCTGACTATGCTAGACCATCGTGCGACAGGACTTTCTTCATCAAACAGGAGCAAGACATGAGACACAGAGTTTATACACTTGGCCAAGTCCCACAGCCAGTAAGAGACAGAGAAGGCTCTTAAATTATTTCTGTAAATATCAATAAATGTTTTCAAAAGTATGAAATGGAGCCGGGCATGATGGCACACGCTCGTAATCCTATTACTTGGGAGGCTGAAACAAGAGGATCACAGGTTCACAGCCAGCCTCAGCTACTTAGTGAGGCCCTCCTCAACTTAGTGAGGCTTTGTTTCCAAGTAAAGACTAAAAAATAGGACTGCCGGGCATGGTGGCGCACGCTTGTAATCCCAGCATTTGGGAGGCTGAGACCAGGGGATCCAGGTTCGAGGCCAGCCTCAGCTACCTAGTGAGGCACTCCGCAACTTAGTGAGACTCGGTTTCAAAATAAAGAAAAAAAATAGGGCTGGTGGTGTAGCTCGGAGGTAGAATGCCCCTGAGTTCAGTCCCCAGTACCGCAAAAAAAAAAAAAAAAAAAACAAATAAAAAATAGGACTGAGGGTGTAGCTCAGAGGTAGAATGCCTCTGGGTTCCATCCCCAATACTGGGGAAAAAACAGTATTAAATACTCTGAAATAACTTAATAGAAATTTGTTTTTGGAACAAGAGGCACCTAAGTTTTCTTCTTTCATTCTTTCCTTTCAGAAATATTCCTCTAGCTCCTGCCATGGCAAACATGTTTAACATGTCTTCCTTAAAATCTTTTGAAAATCCCTCTTTTATTAAAAAAAAAAAGAAAGAAAGTTTTGTTTGCATATTTTTGTTTTGTTTTTATACTTCTATTGGCACAATATAATTAGTTATACATCCAGTGAGAGTCAAAGTCACACACACACACACACACACACACACACGCACGCACACAGCACTTGATGTGTTTCTCTCCATATGCCTGCCCTTCCCCCTCCCCCCATACACATTAGTGAGACTGACGGTGAAACCTTGTATAAGGTTCAGTTGCATATTATTGGCATGGTCTCTCACGTTGCTTGTCTGTGAAGCAAAGGTTTAAAGCTAAACTAGAGGTGTAAAACATAGAAATATAAATGAATAAAGAAAAAGCCAGCCTGGCATGGTGGCACACACCTGTAATCCCAGTACTTGGGAGGCTGAAACAGGAAGATTACAGGTTGAAGGCCAGCCTCAGCAACTGAGCAAGACTGTCAGCAAGCTAGTGAGACCCTGTTTCCAAATTAAAAAAAAAAAAATACAAAGGGTGCTGTAGGTATAGTTTGAAGGTAGTATGCCTCTGAGGATTCACTCCTCAGTACCACAAGGAAAACAAAAATACTCTTCGGGTTTAAAATTTCACTAACACTGTTGCTTTGGCATTATGATGGATTTAAATGCTCAAATATCCAATCCCTTGTTCTGGTCATGGAGCTGTCAGACAGCAGAGAATAGAAAAAAGAATTTTTGCCAACTCATGTGTAAACGAAGCAGATGGTAAACTTTGTTCGGTGGCTAATGAAAAGGTCAGGGGTCTCTGCCCTTGAATTAAGTAAAAAAAAAAAAGTATAATCCTGACCTAATAGGCCTCTTAATTGAGCTATAAAGCAAAACCATTCAATAGCCCAGTCACAAAGGTCAAGAGAAAACATAAATTAGCAAATCAGGCTTCTTAAGCGTGAAAATTTGTTATATGGAAAATTCCTCCAACTAATTAATGATATGACAATTTAGGACCTGAAATATCACTTTTTCACTTTGGTATGCCTCCACTGACATTGTTTTGTCATGGAAGACACTGCCACTGTTGGCAGCCTCCATTGTGCAGAGGCGTCTGGTCCGATTCATATTGAACTTGAACAACCTTAGCAAAGCCGTCACTATTGGAAACCATACTAGCGATTAACGCTGGCAGGTGGCCAACCTTCCAAAGCCACTCGGGTGGCAGCGTTGCTCACTCCAGGTGGTGAATCTGAGCCCTCCAGCTTTGCGTTCCTATACCTCCTGCTACGACTCTGTGCCATGCTTTCAGGTGTCCTTGATGTAAAGCAGAGCAGACAAAAATGAATAATGCCTTGATTTTACTCTGTTGGCATTAGAAACATCCTTCTATTCGTTTTAACAACAAATCAATGATCATGGAACTTAATGCTCTGAAGGCTTTCTATGCCATCTGCTGGTGCCCGACTGTCATGCAAATTCTACCAACAGACAAGAGAATTTTTATCCTTTTTATTTCCATCCTTTTATTAGAATTGTCAGTATTATTGAGAATACTGAATTAACTTACAGGAGAAAGTAATGAGTTCAAGCTATCGCTCAAAATATGATGTACTGTCAAAATTTAATTAGTTTTTATCCCTAGAATATCTTATGATTTCAAGTAGATGTATAGTTTTATTTTTAAAAAAATTAATATTTCAAACCCAGTTTCATCCTTTAGAGATGTGTCCCTGGTAAGGGGGATCCTATCTCTTTTTTTTTTTTTTTTTTTTTTTTTGCAGTACTGGGGATTGAACTCAGGGGCATTCTACCTCTGAGCTACACCCCCAGCCCTATTTTTTATTCTTTATTTTGAAACAGGGTCTCACTAAGTTGCGGAAGACCTTACTAAGTAGCTGAGGCTGGCCTCGAACCCGGATCCTCTGGTCTCAGCCTCCCAAATGCTGAGATTACAAGCGTGCGCCACCACGCCTGGCGGGATCCTATCTCATCAAGACAGAAGCACATCCGGAATTTCTGGGTAGAATTTCCATTTTATCTCTTTAAAACCAACCTTTGAATTTCTTTTTCATCTAGCCTTCCTATTACATCATATATTTTCCCCCTAAATGAAACTTCAGTAAAAATTGTCCTCTTATAAAATGTTGATTACAGCCAGGAAATTATAATGAGACAATGTTTGTTTTTATCTTTTTCTTCTTTCTTTTTGATTTATTTTTATTTTTATAATTAGCTTTTATATTTTTCATGGAACTTCTCTCCATCATCTTTTATTTTAACTTTCTTAAATCAAATTTGATTGGTGCATCATTATTTTTTACTTTGTATTTAGAAATAGCTACAGATTTACAGAATGTTACAAAGGTAGCATAGAGAGGTCCCTTGTAGCGCTTACCTAGTTACCACCAGCATTGCATCCTGGGTAACTATAATGCAACTTTAAAACCAGGACAGTGCCTCTGTCACATACATCTAATCAGATGTATCTGATTAGTTCATATTTTGTCGTTGGAGTAGATCGCTGTAACCACCACTGCCATGAGAGGCTCAGAGCAATGCCATCACGGCAGAGCTCCATGATGTCCCTTTACCTCTGCCAGTGACAGATAATTATCGTATATGTATTCCTGTATGTGTATGTTAAGAGCCATATCACATGATGTTATACTTTTTTTTTTTAACTAGGGATTGAACCCTGGGACATTCTACCTCCAAGCTATATATCCCCAGCCCTTTTTTTTTTTTTTTTTTTTTTTTTTTTAAACAGGATCTCACTAAGTTGTGAAGGGCTTTCTGAGGCTGGCCTCAAATCTGTGATCCTCCTGTCTCAGCTTCCTAAGTACTGGAATTACAAGTGTGCGCCATCATGTCCAACTGATGTTATACTTTTTACTTTAAACGTCATTTAGAAAGTTTCTGAAAATAAAAGTCTCCTATATTCCCATACTGTATTATATTATAGCTACCCATATCTTCTGCCAAATTTGGTAAATCTGTAGCCATTATTTATTTTATATGTACATATACTTTTATTAGTGCATTGCAATTCCACATCATAGTGAGGTTCAACGTGTTAAAAACAATGCATGCACTTGGTGTATTTCCTTTTGCACCCCTCCTGCCCCACCCCCCGTCCATATTAGTCACATTGGTAGTAATACCTTCATATACTGCCCTAGTGTTTTTTCAACTGTTTCCTTCCTCGGTACTCTTTTTTCTCCTCCCCAGCCCTCCCCCAGTCCACTTTGACCATTCTACTGGTCTCTCTCCACTTGAAAGTCCCTATGTTTCCTAGTTTCTCTCTAGTTTCCACATATGACAGGAAACATAAATTTTGACTTTCTAAGACTGACTAATCTCACTTATCATAACGTTCTCTAACTTCATCCATTTTCCTGAAAATGGCATAACTTTGTTGTTCTTTATGACTGAGTAAAATTCCATTGTGTAGCTGGGCGTGTGGTGGCACATGCTTGTAATCCCAGTACTTGGGAGGCTGAGACAGGAGGATCCAGGTTCGAGGCCAGCCTCAGATACTTAGTGAGGCCCTCTGCAACTTAGTGAGACCCTGTTTCAAATAAAGAATAAAACATAGGACTGGGGTGTAGATCAGAGGCAGAATACCCCTGGGTTCAATTCCCAGTACCACAAAAAAAAAAAAATCCATTGTGTGTTTATACCACATTTTCATTGTCCATTCACCTGTTGATGCACACCTAGGTTGGTTCCATAATTTGGCTGCTGTGAATTGTGCTGCTATAAACATGTATCATGTATCACTATAGTATACATGGATCACTATAGTATTCTGACTTTAATTCTTTTGGAAAGATACTGAGGAGTGGTTTGGCGGGGTCATATGGCGGTTCCATCCTAGTCTTTTGAGGACCCTCCACACTGATCTCCACAGTGGCTGGACTAATTTGCAATCCCCCTAACAGTGCATAGGAGTCCCTGCGTCCTCTCATCCTCGCCACATTTATTATTGTTTGTGTTCTTAATGATTGCCGTTGTGTGGCTACTTGTTCACCCCGCCCTCCTGTTCTCCTGCTGAGATGCCAGGGACGCGGATGGCCACAGCTCCTCCTCGTGGCCTCCGGCACGGTAGTTTCCTGGATGAGGAGTGGGCAGGCAGGTGCTCATCCCGACTGTACCACATCGCCTGCTAAACACAGAAATGGTGTTTCCGTGCACTCAGTCCTAGAGGTGTGCCACCTGCTATAACCCGGCGTTCACATGGGCATGCACAAATGGGAACCAGCCGGTGTCACCTGAGCTGTGCTGTCCTGGACACGCGGCCTCTTCTCAGCGTCCAGTGCGTTATCTTCCTGCCATTCTGCAAACTACCGGCTAAGGTATATAGATTTTTTTTAATATCCAAATCCTTTGTCATAAAAGCAAAACAAAAGCTCAAAAATCTTGGTGTTTTTGTTTTTTTCTTTTTTTTTCAAAAAAGGGGAACATACCGAGGTGTGGTGGCACACACTTGTAATCCCAGTACTTCAGAGGCTAAAACAGGAGGATGGCAAGTTCAAGGCCAGTGTGCAGTGCCTTAGTGAGACCCTATTTCAAAATAACAAATAAAATAGGGCTGGGAATGTAGCTCAGAGATATAATGCTCCTGGGTTCAATTCCTAGTAGCATAAAAATAAAAAAGGAAAAGACAAAGAATCCATGTATACAGGAGATCCACTGTTCTTCAGCTAATCTAGGATGACTTATGTAGCATATCAAGTCTGAACTGAACTTTAATAGATGACAACTTGTCTTTTTTCAAGTTTTTATTGGTGCATTAAATTATATAATAATAGTGGAATTCATGGACAACTTGTCTTTTAAAAATAATATTAGCTAGGTGTGGTGGCTCATGCTTGTAATCCTAGTACTTGGGAGCCTGAGATAGAAGGATCACAGGTTTGTGACCAGCCTCACCTACTTAGTGAGGCCCTCCACAACTTAGTGAGACCCTTAGTGAGATCAAAATAAAGAATAAAAATAGGAGTGTGGGTGTAGGTCAGAGGTAGAATGCCTCTGAGTTCAACTCCTAGTACTGCAAAAATAAATAATAATAATAATAATGGTAATAATGATAATAATGCCAGGCGCAGTACTTGGGAGACAGAGACAGGAGGATTGCATGTTGGAGGCCAGTCTCAACAATTCAGGGAAACCTTGTTTCAAAACAAAAATAGAAAGGGCTGGGGATGTAGCTCGGAGGTAGAATGCCCCTGGGTTCAATCCCCAGTATCACAAAAAATAATAATAATATGAGGGGGAGATTCTGATATGATATTAAGCTTGAAATCTACAGTGCATTGAAGCAATATCTAAAATTGTGTATTGTATACCTACAGGCATAGTTCAGAGTGTTTAAGAAATTATGCCTAGGTTGGGGGGAGGGGGTCTGAAAGGAAATGCACTGTTTAAGCAGTGATTATCTTTAGTATTAAAACCAAAATGGTTTTAGTTTTTCTTTATGCCTTATTTTCCAAATTTTCTGTAGTGTGTATATTTTGATTTTATAACAAAAGACACTTTATTTTTTTCAAAAAGAAACAGCTAACCCTTCCTGATCAGCCTCTACTTGGAAGCAATAATACCCCTCATGGCAGCACACCCTTCGGGGCCCACCTCTTTTCTCTTGGTTTTCTTGATTAAATGAGGTCTTTGGGGTCCAGTCATTGGACAGGGTATTGAAGGCCATCTCTAAATAGACACTGCTTTGTTATTGTCATTATTTGTCTATGTATATAAATCTCCTTCTAGGAAAGCACTCTTACAAAGCAAGAAAAATAAAATTCTGGAAAGGTCCTTTCCTTTGTTGTCCCGGGCCCTCCCCGCAGCTGCAGTTGAGGTTGTATAGATTTTGTTGGGTTATTTTTCAGAGGCGGTTAATTTACAAACCACAGTCGCAGATGGTTTGGGGACAGAAGGGAGTTTGGGACAAAGGAATAAAGCCACATCAAGCAGCTCCTGGTGTCTTAAGAACACAAATCCCCGCCTTTGCCATTGGTCCTCCAACGAAAGCCCGGCCCGCAGGGGCCCGTGCTCAGCTTACCCGAGGTCCACCAGCAAAGCTCGCCACGTGGTCACAGCGAGAAGAAAGACCTCTGGCACGGCCTCCATCTCCTATCACAGCGCCAGCCACTGTGTTTTCAGGAAGAGGGGCATTCTGGGAGGAAGGGGTGAAGGGTGGAGGAAAACTATGGAGCAGGAGGCTAGTCATCATTGTCATCATTCGTTAAGAGAGAAAGTCCTGTGGACAGACCTTGCTTCCAATGATCGAAACTTTTTTTTTTTTTTTTTTTTTTGTGGTACTGGGGATTGAACCCAGGGAAATTCTACCTCTGAGCTACACCTCCAGCCCTATTTTTCATTCTTTATTTTGAAACAGGGTCTCACTAGGTTGCTGAGGGCCTCACTAAGTAGCCGAGGCTGACCACGAACCTGCTATCCTCCGGTCTCAGCATCCCAAGTACTGGGATTACAAGCGTGCGCCACCACCCCCGGCTCCAATGATCGAAACTTTTGAACGAAACCAACACTCATGCTTTTGCGCATACCTGTAAGCCTTAGTGTGGCCTCAGTAGCAGTGGCGTTCCTGGCTTACCTGTGGACTTTTGCAGTGTGTGCCTCTCCCTTCCCAAACCTCTTCTCTGCTCCTCCGTTGCCTCTTTTCCTTATTCTGTCCCCTCCTCGCCACCCCCATGGTACTGGGGATTGAACCCCCGGGCTTTCTATCTCCACACTTCACTCCCCAGCCCTTTTTATTTTTTTATTTTGAAACAGGGTCTCGCTAAGTTGCTAAGACTGGCCTCGATCCTGCAGTCCTCCTGCCTCAGCCTCACAAGTACTGGGATTCCAGGCATGCACCACCATGCCTGGCTCTTTTTCCTTTTCTTTTCAGCCACTCGGCCATTTCTCACCCATTCCAACAGCTCTGGGGGAAACTCTAAGAAAAGTGAAAATGCAGTGCTAACTAGTTCTCTCTTTTCTGACATGATGTTCTTCTGGAACTCTGAGGCAATGTGGCATGAGCGAGACCCCAGAAGCCAGCAGCTGAGTCCCCGCCATGCCCGGGGTCACACTGCAAGACAACTGTAGACCGGCGTTTCTCAGTCGTATCTCATAGAACGAGTTGTTTCAGGTGCATCGTGAGGCTTTTGTCCAAAAGAAAGAGAGGCGCGTCCACTGGCTGTGCGCTAAGCTTCCAAGTCCTCGTGCAGCACGTCAGCAGGTGCTTTGAAACCTGTTAGTTTTTCGGTCAAGCTGACTGTGTGGAACAGCAGGGCTTCAATCAAAGACGCTGTGACAAGCAGTTTAAATGCAGTCTCGTGCTTCAGGGGTTTGCCTGTTAATGATCACTGTGTTGACTCAGAGCCCGCCTTTGGGGTCGTGCCCGTTAATGATCACTGTATATATTGATGTGGAGCCCACCTTTGGGGTCGTGCCTCTATCCGAGGGTCAGTCAGCTTCCTGTCGCTGTAACAAATGGGTAAGATGGACACCTTACAATGTGAACGCGGTGATCGGGCTCCTGGTCTCAGCTCTGCCTGTGATTAGTTGTCGCCATTACTTCGAGTCTGTGGCCGGGCAGTACATCGTGGCGGGAGCACATAGCAGAGCATTGCCACTCACCTGAATGAAGGCCGGCAAGCGAAAGAGGGAAGAGAAGGGGCACAGGTCCCAGCTCTCCCCGGGAGTCACACCCTCAGTGACCTGACGGCCTCCTGCTGGCCCACCTCTTAAAGGCTCCACCACCTCCCGGTCCCAGATCCCTTCCGGGTTGTACTCTGATCCACTTCTAGAGTGGTACCTCCATCCAGCCATCCACAGCCCTTGGTTATGCTCCAGAATCAGCTGGCCGTTCAAGCCTCCATGCCGTTTGTAACCATTCTTTCAAAAAAGTGATTCGTTGTAGGTCTAGCTGCATAATGGCGAGACCCTGTACTGTCTGTACTTTCTTAGAAAATCATGTGTGGTTTTGCTTTGCTTCCAAAGAAAGTCTTTAGAGGTTTATATTGCTAAATAGAACACTCCTCTCTCCTCCCTTAAATTGGTTCTCTATCAAAATTATGGTTGTTTGGTGTTATTGTTGTTGTTTTGGTACTGGGGATTCTACCTCTGAGCTATACCCCCAAGCATGCCCTATTTCATTTTTTATTTTGAAACAGGATCTCACTAAGTTGCTGAGGCTGGCCTCATACCTGTAATCCTCCTGTCTCAGCCTCCCAAATGCTGAGATTACAGGCATGTACCACCACACCTAGCTAAAATTATGTTTTTTAAAAAGGAGATTAAGAGCCAGACATGGTGGCACATACCTGTAATCTCAGTAGTTGAAAGGCTGAGATAGGAGGATCACAGGTTCAAGAACAGCCTCAGCAGCCAGACGTGGTGGTGCATGCTTGTAATCCCAGCATTTGGGAGGCTGAGACCAGAAGATCCGGGTTCACGGCCAGCCTCAGCTACCTAGTGAGGCATTCCGCAACTTAGTGACACCCTGTTTCAAAATAAAGAATAAAAAATAGGGCTGGGGATGCAGCTTGGAGATAGAATGCCCCTGAGTTCAATCCCCAGCAGTACCACAAAAAAAAAAAAAAAAAAAAAAACAGCCTCAGCAAAATAGCAAGACTCTCAGAAACCTAACACAAGACCCTGTTTCAAAACAAAAAATAAAAAAGGTTTGGGATATAGCCCAGAGGTAGAATTTCCCTTGGTTCAATCCCCAGGGCAAAAAAAAAAAAAATAGGAGGAGGAGGGGATTAAGAGCCAGACATGGTGATATACACCTGTAATTCCATTACTTGGAAGACTGAGACAGGAAGATCTCAGGTTCAAGATCAACTTCAGCAACTTAACAAGACCCTCCACACTTTAGCAAGACCCTGATTCAAAATTAAAAATAAAATAGGATTGTTAGTGTAAGTCATAGGTAGAATGCCCCCTGAGTTCAATCCCCAGTACCAAGAAAAGAAAAGGGGTATTAAGAAACTTGTGGTGTTCGGATCTTTCTTAAGCTATTTTGATCTCAGCTCGTGCATGCACGCGCGAACACACACACACACACACACACACACACACACACACACACAAATAGAAGCAGCAGCTATTTCAGATGTTACCACCACACCTCCAGAGCATTTGGACGCTTCAGAACAGGGCAAAATCTGGATGGTCCCCACTTGGTTGTCTGTGTTTTTCTATATAATTCAAAATGGTAAATCATCTTCCAAACATCTTATTTTTGGATTTCCCATATGTTCATTTTTTCTTTTTCTATATGTCATAGGCTGAAAAATAGACACAGGCAAACAACTGACTCATTGAAGTAGGCATCTTGACCAGCTCTGGCCAGACCCTCTGCATGACTGTCACACCCCAGATGCTAACTGACACCTGTGTGACTGGCTCCTCTGCATAACAGAGGGTCCCCCCCCAACGCCAAATGACACCTGCATGGCCGGACCCTCTGCATGACAGTCACCCCTGGACACCCACTGACACCGGCATGGCCGGACCCTCTGCATGACGGTCACCCCTCTGAACTCCCACTGACACCTGCAGCCCATCAGGCTCCCCCGAGCACTCTGTCTCGCAAACAGCATGCTTTTCTATTGCACGCGTGTTGCACCTCGTACCAGATGCTTACGATGTGCTAAAGGTTCTGATCAGGTGAAGACTTAAAGCTAGCTTGAGTTCTGAGAACAGTAGAAACAAATGCGTAATTCATCATTTGCTGCTTATTACTTCTCCCCCTCCCCACACACTTCTATCCCGCACCATATGCCTTAATTTTATCCTGGAAGGCAATTTGCACACGGTCATACCTCCGCTAACAAACCACTGTAACGTTTGCTCATCTCCCCACTTAGACGAGCGCTCCCCCAGCTGACAAATCTTTCCAATTCTTGCAGAAACCCTAGTTGCCTGAGTAAGGTGTTCACGGGCCTTCAGCTCCATCTGACTTGTCTTGACCCTGTCCGCTTCCTCACTTCTTGCAACGAATCTTCTCAGCTATGTGGTTAATATCATCTCTTTTAGGTTCCCGAATCTATTTCATGTTCTGGAAAAGGCCAGCAGGAGTTCCGTCCCTTGCAGCTTTGCAAACGGAAGCTCAGCTGATAAAGCTGTGTGTCTTCGTCAGCTTTCTTGTCTCTGTGTCCAAAATACCGACCAGAGCAGCCAGAACAGCAGAGAGGGGGAAAGGTTCATTTGGCTCATGGTTTCCGAGGTTCAGTCCACAGTTGGCGGGTTCCAAGGTAGAAACATGATGGCAGCAGGACGTGGCGGCAGAGAACTGCTCAGAAGCCATGGGACAGAGAGGATCCCATCCCAATGCCACCTCCTCCCCCCGCCCCCCACCTGCCTGTAGTTACCGTCCAGAAAATCCATTCAAATTGTTAATCCATCAACAAATCCATGCACTGATTGAGATTAGAGCCCCATTTCAATTACTTCACCTCTGAACATTTTTGCTTTGCTAACATGTGAGCTTTGTAAGGGATATTCTGTGTCAAAACATGACATTGTGTATGATAAAGAAGAGGCAGGAAGAGGGAAAATCAGTAGGATTATCTTCATTCAAAATGAACCCTGGTTGTACTTGCTGAGAATTCAGGTTGTGGTGTGTATATACACATCTCCCAAAGCCGGTGCCTGATTTACCAAAGCACTGTTTCATGAGGATTGATGGAAGAGAATAGCAGCTTTGTCTTGGTTCATTTTCCATTACTACTATGAAACACCTGAGGCTGTGTACTTTATAGAGGAAAAAGATCTCTTTAGCTCACAGTCTGGAGGCTCACGGGCATGGCACCAGCATCAGCTCTGCTCTGGTGAGGACCTCATGGTGGATGGCATCAGAGTGGTGGGAGCATGTGTAGGAGGAAGAGTTCACCTGGCGAGGCAGGAACTCAGAGAGTGATTTGGGGGCAGCAGGTGAGGCTCACTCTTTTGCAACAACCCCATCCTGACAACTAACCAACCGGGGTCCCCTGAGAACTACATCAACCCCTTCCTAGGGCAGCACCCCCAATGACCTCGGGTAGGCTTCACATCTTAAAGGTCCTCCATCTCTCACCCCACAGGGGACCAAACTTCCAATGCATCCACCTTAGTGGACAAACTCAAACCATGTCCAAACCATAGCAAGCGCTACACACCCGTTCCAATCTTCTGCAGATATTCATTGCATCCTACCCCTCCATCGAAGCACAGCCGAATAGCTGACTGTTCCTTAAAGAAGAGTATCAGTCGGGCTGCTTCACATATCATACGACTTCAGCTCTCAAACTGAGTTGATTGGGAGACAATTAGTTTAAGAAAAATTACTTCTATTTCTGGTGCACCTGCTTAAATTTTTCATACGATAAGCTGCACAAAGTGGGAACTTAAGCATTCTAACTCAAACCACCTGCTTTGTCTTCCCATACACTGTTGGAACCCCTACAATTTCCGCTACAATGAGCAATGATTTGATTTAACAAGTCCTTTCCAATAATTAGCCCCCCAACCACCTTCCAATTGACATTCTATTTTTGTTCCCTTTAAGGAGCCTGCTTAAAATCAGAGCCTATTTTTTTACTTGGAGAAAATAACATCTCAAGCAGATATCAATTCATAGTCACAAAGGTTTGATAACTCCAGCAGACATTTCTCTAAGGAGAGCCCTGCAGACATTAACAAGCAAAGCTGAGAAGCAGGCACCTAGGTAAGCCTTTCGGATGGGAAACCCAGGGTGGCCCGGAGCTCCAGGGACCAGTTCAAGTGCAGAAGACACCGCCCTCCCAGGAGCAAGGCCAAGAAAGGGGAGCGGCCGAGGGCCCAGCTTTGCATTGAACGCTACCCGTGCTCCCCAAGTCCAGGCTTGCTAGAGACCACAGTGGCTGCTGTGCTGGCCCTCTCTGCGGTCCAGGTTGTCTTCTCCCTCTTCTAGAATAGTCCAGAAGTAGAGGTGAGGCTGTAATTGTCAAGAGGAACCAGAGCAGTGAGTGCAGTGAGATGCCCAGTTAGTAGAAATGTTCATTCTGAGTTTCCAACCTCAGCCTTCAGGACAGAGCAGGATCCAAACCAAGACTTCGAGCCGTGAGCTGACCGTTCTCTCCCTCAGCCCCAGGACCACTGTGAACTCACAAACAGGCCTCTTGTCAGCGCTCAGCCATAGTTTCCCAGGACCCAGGCTGAACACAATGCCCCTCGCCATCCTCAGGAAATTGGTCCCAGGAACCCCCTCAGATACCAGAATCTACACATGTACAGTTCCTTGCTTAAAATGGTATAGTAAGCCGGGCGTGGTGGTGCATGCTTGTAATCCCAGTACTTGGGAGACTGAGACAGGGGGATCACAGGTTCAAAGTCAGCGGTGGAAACTTAGCAAAGCTCTCAGCAACCTAGTGAGACCCTGTCTCCAAATAAGATATAAAATCGGGAGCCAGGCGTGGTGGCACACGCTTGTAATTCCAGCATTTGGGAGGCTGAGACTGGAGGATCTGGGTTCGCGGCCAGCCTCAGCTACCTAGTGAGACCCTCTGCAACTTAGTGAGACCCGGTTTCAAAATAAAGAATAAAAAATAGGACTATGGGTATAGCTCAGAGGTAGAATGCCCCTGAGTTCAATCCCCAGCACCGCCAAAAAAAAAATAAGATATAAAATCGGGCTGGAGGGTATAGCTTGGAGGTAGAATGCCTCTGGGTTCAATCCCCACTACCAAAAATAAGTAAATTAAATAAATAAATGGTATAGTATTTGCATATGACATATGCTTTGGGGGGACATACATTTTCAATCATGTCTAGATTACTTATAATACCTAATACATATAATTCCTAATACAATGTTAATGCTATGTAAGTAGGCCTTACAGTGTCTTGCATAGGGAATAATGTTTCAGACACGTGCATTTTTTTTTTAATTTTCCATCTGTTGGTTGGATCTGCAGACGTGGAGGGAGGACTCTACATTCCTTTCTGTCTCCTCTATTCGTCAGCTTTCTGTCACCGTGGCAATACCTGAGATAATCAACTTAAGGGAGGGAAAGGGTCCTTTTTACGCACCGTTTCAGTCCAGCCCACTTGGCCCCGTTGCCTTAGGGCCTGCAACGGCACAGGACATCGTGGTAGAGGAGCGAGGTGGAGAAACCGTTCACCTGACACCCGCCAGGGAGCAAAGAGAGACAGGAAGGAGCCAGAGTCCCAAGAGCCCCTTCGAGGGCAGACCCCGTGAGCCACCTCTCAGAGGCCCCGCCACCTCCCGGGGTGCCCCGGGCTGGGGACCGAGCCTCAGCACCTGGGCCTTCGGGCGACATTTCAGGTGCACACTGGAGCACCTCGCTTCCCTCAGCCCATCCCCCTGCCCTTCCCTGAACCACAGCGGCGACCAGCTGGGGTTTGTGTCATGGCGGTTCCCGGCGCCACCTCCAAGTGGCTGATCTATAGTCTCGCCTGGGCGGGTGTTTTTATTGCTTTGTCTTACATTTTCTCTTTGTTCTCATAGAACGACTTGGCACAGACCTTTAGAAACAGGCCAGTTGGCCTGGCTCGTCTCCAGCCTGATTCTTATCACTCGCAGGAGCTGATCGGCTGGTGATGAAAGCCCCGCTCTCTGCCCTCCTGGGTAGCTGTGAGCGCCTGGGCCGCAGCTTTCTCGGCCCGGCTATCCCTGCAGCACCAGGGTGTGCTCCCCGTGCTCCCTACTCCCTCTGCTTCCTTCACCCTCTGCAGCTGACATCGCCACATTTGCAGACAAGGCCTTGCCAGGCTGTGGCCCTCGTGGCCCTCCCACCTGTCTGACCTCCTCTGTCACATTTTTGGACTCTTTTGTTGCGGCCACCCTGGGCTTCTCGTTGGACCTCGCCCTCGATGCTTCCCAGTTCTGCTGGTATAATTGCCGAGGCCCAGGCTTCTCCTCCCCTCCGGGAATGTGCCTCCGCACACCTGCAAGCCATTAGCTGCTCACCAGGCCGCCATGGACCATGGCTTGGGGAGCTTGGACCATCTGGGACCTGATTGCCCTATTCCTGCCTCAGGGCCTTGGCACCAGCTACGGTGTTTGTGTGAGAGTGAGTGTGTGTGTGTGTGTGTGTGTGTGTGAGAGAGAGAGAGAGAGAGAAAGAGAAAGAGAGAGAGAGGAGAGAGAGAGAGAGAGAGAGAGAGAGAGAGAGAGAGAGAGAGACTGGGGCTTAAACCCTAGGGCTTTCTACCTCTGAGATACAGCCCCAGCCCTTTTATTTTTTGTTTTGAAGCAGAGTCTCATAAGCCAAGTGTGGTGGCGCATGCCTGTAATCCCAATACTTGGGAGGCTGAGACAGGAGGATCATAGGTTTGAGGACATCCTTAGCAATTAGCGAGACTCTCAGCAACCTAAGGAGACCTTGTTTCAAGAATAAAAGGGGCTGGAGGTATAGCTCAGAGGTAGAATGTGCCTGGGTTCAATCAATCTCCACTGCACAGCAAACAAACAAAAAAGAAACAGCCTGCCCACCCCACCCACCCCGCCATCTCCTGCCCCTTAGGGTGCTCTCTTTCTTCACGGCCAGTGCTTTCTGAGACTAGATACTCACTTGGGTGTGTGTAATTTTCATTCTCTCCAAAGAAGTTCTCGCTCTTATTCACTGCTATGTCCCCAACTCTTAAAATAGTGACATCTGTACCAGGTGCTTCAAAAATACCCTCGGGGGTAAGTAGAGGACTCCTGCTTTTCTCCCTGTAGTCAAGGACACCGTCCCTGCTGGGAGGTTTTCTGGGAACAGTGCAGAGACCTTTGGAGTGTTGTCTGTAACCTTTCTAACCCATGTGTCCTTTTGATTAAGAAAATAATCTCAAATTCCTCTGCAGGGCCTGGAGCGGGGGGGTGGAGTGAAACACGGAGGAGTCTGTGTTTCCACCCGTGGAAATTTACAGGGCAGGTATAAGTCTTTGGTTTATCAAAAGGAGGCATGAAATGAGCCACAAATCCTTCAAATATCTTCTTTAGAAAATGGGCCTTCTGGAGCCAGGTGTGATGGTGCACGCCTGTAATTCCAGTACTTGGTAGGCTGAGACAGGAGGATCGCAGGTTCATGACCAGCCTCAGCAACTTAGCAAGGCCCTCCACAACTTAGTGAGACTGTGTTTCAAATTACATATATATACATTACATATATAAAAATATGTAAATATATTTACATATTTTTTTATTTTTATATATGGGGGGTAGCTCAGAGGTAGAATGTCCCTGGGTTCAATCCACAGTACCACCACCAAAAAAAAAAAAAACCAAGTTGGTCTACTGTCTTGTTCAGGGAATCATGACAAGGGAAGCTGTGTATGTTCAGTATAGCAAAGGAGCAAGTTTTTTTCCTGAGTGTTTTCTGTCCGTGGCTGGCTGAGTCCGGGAGACCTGTGCACGCGCAGGGCTGACTGTTTTAGCTCACCCTTTAGGTGGCGATCACTGAACACTGTTCTGCACCAAACTCGGAGTTCGGGACTGGGAGCCTCGTATGCTAAGACCCCAGGCCTGTGCTGCCTGGAGGAGCCCACAGCGCAGCACCCACTCTAGTGCCAGGCCCGAGCCCTCCGATTCTGCACTGTGGCTGGGCAGTGGTAGAATGTTCTAGGAGCCAGCGCAGAGGTCCATGTTCTCTGAGCTTGGAGAGAGGCTGGAGCCCTGGGAGAATCGGTTTCTCTGATTACTCCAGGGTTTATACAGTTGGAGTATGCAGTCACTTTCGATTCCATTGGCATCCAGTTGGAACGCAGTTCTGACTCAAAGGTGCGAATGGTTCAGCTGCAGTTCAAAGGGAGCTTATCAGATCAAAGAATTGGCTTGTACTGCTTTTTGGCTTGCAGTGTGTAGGGAAGGGTGTGTGTGTGTGTGTGTGTGTGTGTGTGTGTGTGTGTGTGTGAGAGAGAGAGAGAGAGAGAGAGAGAGTGTGTGTGTGTGAGTGCGTGTGTGTGTGCACTGGAGATTGAACCCAGGACCTCACCCATGCAAGGCAAGTGTTCTACATCCAGACTATCCCAGCTCCTGTTTTGTTTTGTTTTTTTGAGACAGGCTCTCACTAAGTTCCTAGGTTGACCTCCACCCTGTGAGCCTCCTGCCTCAGCTCTCAAGTAGTTGTGTTACAGGCTTGCACCACTGCACCAGCTACAGCAAAGGATTCACTGTAGAACACATTCTCAAAGCCAGGCGCGAGGGTGCGCATCTGACAGGCTCAGACAGGAGGATCGCAGGTTCAAGGCCAACCTCAGCAACTTAGTGAGGCCCTGTTTCAAAATAAAGAATAAAATAGGGTTGGGAGTGTAGCTCGGACGTAGAATGCCTTTGGGTTCAATCTCCAGTACCAAAAAAGAAAAGGAAAGGAAAGAAAAAGGCATTGATAATGCCACACAAGTACAAGGACTATTGGACGGTTTCCTCCATCGTCTCCCCTTCCCCCTCCCTCCCACTTAGGTCCCATTCCTTTTGGAGTTGGGTTCAACCAAATGCTAGTTTTTCAAGATGTTTAGAGCACCTCCATGACAGGGGAGACTTAGGAAGGGAGGCACCTGGTTCTCTCTCCCTTCTTCCTTCTACCCGCTGAAAAGCCCGGAGAGAAATTCTAAAATGCTGTGTCTGGCTGGGTCCTCCTCTCCCTGGGTGCCCTCAGGGATTCGATTGAGATGCCCCGCCCCCACCGCAAGCTAATTCAGGTCCTTTAGTGGCCCTTGGTTTCTCTGCCATTTCCAAGCATTGGCTTGTTTATTATCAAACTAACTTTAAATTGCTAATTTTTGTAGTAGAGGAGACAGCAAAATTAAAAACCATTTAGGCCAGTATGGTGGCACATGCCTGTAATCCCAGCTCTCGAGAGGCTGAGACAGGAGGATCGCAGGTTTGAGGACAGCCTCAGCAACTTAGCAAGACCCTATTTCAAAATAAAAAATAAAATAAAAAGAGCTGTGGGTATAGCTCTTTAAGGTAGAATGCCCCTGGGTTCAATCCCTAGTACCAACAACAACAACAAAAAGGCACTTATGAATTATGACAATTTGCTGTAGTAGAGGTTACTTAAAACTCATGAATTATTTATTTCTGGAACTACCCATTTAATCAGTTAATATTTTCAGACATGGTTCACTGCAAGTAATTGAAACCACAGAAAGTGAAACTACAGGTGGGGAGTCTGGCCTTCGACTCCAGTGCTTTTCCCCTGGTTTCTTGCTTCCTTAGCCCTAGTCATTTAACACGCCCCCTGACAGGTGTCCCGGCGCTGTGACCTGTGGCTCCCGCCACCGTCCCCCAGGTTCCTCGCTGCATCCGCCACACCTGCCCGTCTTCACTGGCTCCGCCTCCAACCTTCCCAGGCCAACAGGTCCAGCCTCAGAGTCCCCGTATGTTCCCATAACTGCACGCGCTATGGGGAAGAGGAGTCTTGTCCCACTTTCCAGCATCTTCTTCGGTCTTCTCCCTGGAGCTGTGGATTTGGGTGGGTGGGGCGCAGCCTGTGGCTGGCACAGCAATGCTGTTCCCCAGCTTGGGGACAATCGTCCCGCCCCCTCTCACCATGCCGTGTGCCCAGGGACTGGCATAATCGCAGAGTGACCATTTATCATCCAAACTGGACACTTTTAAGAGTGTGAAAAAGGCACCATTAACAGTTACTCTGGGAGCGGACATGGTAGTGCACGCTTGTAATCCCAGTACTTGGGAGTCTGAGACAGGTTTGAGGACAGCCTCAGCAAATAGTGAGACTGTCATTAGCCTATTTGGAGACCCTGTTTCAAAGTAAAAAAATAAAAGAGGGCTGGGAGTACAGCCTGGAGGTAGAGTGCCCCTGGGTTCAATCCCCAGTGCCACAAAAAGAAAATAATAATAATTACACTGGAAGCCAGGCGTGGTGGCGCGCGCTTGTAATCCCAGCATTTGAGAGGCTGAGACTGGAGGATCCAGGTTCTCGGCCAGCCTCAGCTATCTACTGAGTCACTCTGCAACTTAGTGAGACCCTGTTTCAAAATAAAGAATAAAAAATAGGGCTGGGGGCATAGTTCTAAGGTAGAATGCCCCTGAGTTCAATCCCCAGTATCCCCCCCCCCAAAAAAAATAATTACACTAGGGCTGGGTATGGTGACACATGCCCATAATCCCAATAACTGGGAGGCTGAGACAGGAGGATCATGGGTTCCAGGCTAGCCTCAGCAATTTAGCTAGGCCTTCAGCAATTTAGCAAGACCTTGTTTCAAAATAAAAAGGCTGGGAGTGTAGCTTGGAGAGAGAATGCCCCTGGGTCAATCGCTAGCACCAAATACATAAACACACACACACACACACACACACACACACACACACGTACTGGAATATTTGGTCGCCCAATTTTTTTTTTTTTAATTTTTCAGCACGGATTTTTTTATACATTTCTTGAGTACAACAGGGTTACATAAACATTTATGACATATCAATCATTGTCAGATCACAAAATAGCACCACTTCTTCGTTTTACACATATAGCCCACATTCTTAACATAGCCTGGTAAAGCAAACTTTCTAGAGTCATAAAGCCATAATCCTTTAGGGTCATATATTTACTTTCTAAGAGGTAGAAGATGGTCTCCCAATTTAAATGGCATGTTGAGTCTACAGTGTGTTTAGTTCTCTTAAACAGTGTTCTAATGCTCTTTTGCCGCTGGTTCTGACAGAGTCACCTCTGGTTAAGAGTAACATTGAGACTGAGGAAGGGTGATACATTTAGCTCGCTATTTTTCTGCCTGTTTTAAAGAGACAAATGCAAATACATAACTCATGCCAACTACACACTGTGCCGCAGGACTACGATGTGGCTGACAGGCAGGTGTACGGAGAAAAGCAGAACACCCTGAAGTTTCCCAAAAAGTGGCAGAAA
>PVLC010014910.1:23736-38418 GCA_004027655.1 Graphiurus murinus
TTTTTTTTTTTTTTTTTTTTTTTTTTTTTTTTTTTTTTTTTTTTTTTTTTTTTTTTTTTTTTTTTTTTTTTTTTTTTTTTTTTTTTTTTTTTTTTTTTCATCTTTCCCTTATTTGGTGCATTGTAATTACACATCTTTGTTAGGTACAAGCTAGTATAGGTAAAGACATCCATGCACACATTTCTCATTTAACCCTCCCCCAATTCCCACCCCACTCCCTCCTCTTCCCTCCTTCTCAAAGTCAGTTTAGTGATTGACTTTAATGTGTTCATAGAAAGTACGGAATTTCTTATTTCTATCTGTTAATCTCATTGCACTCTGTATTTTGTTAACTAAGCTGTGGAAACAACTCCCTTTATTGCCTAATTCTAGAATCTCAAAATATAGTGTTATAAATGCTCTCTTCCCCATTTGCTTTTTTTTTTTTTTTTTTTTTTTTTTGGTACTGGGGATACTGGGGATTGAATCTAGGGGCATTCTACCTCTGAGCTACACCCCCAGCCCTATTTTGTTTTTTATTTGGAAATAGAGTCTCACTAAGTTGCTGAGAGTCTCACTAAGTTGCTGAGGCTGGCTTCGACCTACGATCCTCCTGTCTCAGCCTCCCAAGTAGTGGGATGACAGGCGTGCACCACCACACCTGGCTGCCCTGTTTGCTTTTACATGTCACACATATCTTTTCTCCACACCCCAGTCCACTCCCCAAAATATCCCAAAAGCATTAAATCCCAATGTCAATCGATCCGGAGTCAGTGGCTCTTCAAATTGCTTGCATTCCAGACAGTCTCTGTGACCTCAGCCCAGCAACAACCAGTCAAAGCCCAAATTCAAACTGCTTCTCTCCCAGCAAAATACCTGTGACCCCGGGGTCGCTGGCTCAGAGAGCAGGGACGCAAGGGGCTCGGGTCCTACTGTTCTCTTAGACTTTTTCATTCAAAGTTGTTTAGAGAAGATTGAAAAGAAAATCAAGCCCTGCACTCCCAAAATTACCATTTCTCATTCCACCTGGAAATTTAATTCCCTCTTCAATGTGAGAAACAGCACTGCCACCTCCCAACCCCAAGGAAGCCCGTGTCCAGGCAAAACCAGTCTTGCGCCCTCTCGAGGGTCCGCAGCCCCCAGCCCCTCTCCCCTCGGGAACAGGCGTGGAGACGTGGGGATGACTCAGCCGCTGTACGTCTATCCACTGCCCCCCGATCTTGTTTTACATTTTTGAAAGCATCTGTTTCTGGTTGCTTATGGTTTTGTGAAGCGGTCTTAATGTTCCCGATGGTATAATCGTGCGCACGTAACCATGCGGGCTGCTCCGGGAACTGTCAGGATCAGCGGCTCCGCGTGAGAGGAGAACTTGGGGGGGCGGGGGTAATAATGTAGGGCACAGTAATCCCCGGGGAGTTCTCCCTGCTCAGAGCCTGTGTGAAAAGTCTCCCAGTGAGCGCAGACGAGAAAGCACGAGGATGAGCCGAGCGCAGCCGGGAGGTCATTGCGCCCACGGTGGGTCCAGAAAACCAAGAGCAAGTGCCTCGCGAACTTCCCGTTATCCCTCCATCTTCTAAAAGGAAACAGGAGAAAAACAGCCATCCGCTGTCCTCGCCCCACGTCCCCCTCAGCTTAGCACCACAGTTAGTTCACGCTCCAGGGGGTTCTGGCAATTTCTCTCCATCATGGTCTTTCTTCCTTCTTGGGTTTTTTTGGGTTTCTTTGGTTGTTTTTTTTTTTTTTTTTTTTTGGTACTGGGGATAGAACCCAGGGGCATTCTGCCTCTGAGCTACACTTCAGCCCCTTTTGTTTTTGTTTTTAATCAGAGTCTTACTAAGTTACTGCACACTGGCCTCCAACCTGTGATCCTCCTGTCTCAGCCTCCCAAGTACTGGGATTACAAGCGTGCACCACCATGCCTGGCTCCTTTTTTTTTTTTTTTTCCTCTTCCCTCGTTACCAGTTCCATTTACTTGTCCTTCTAACATTTCTTAATGATCCTCATGTTTTCTTGCCTTTCCTTTCATTTTCTCCAGTCTGTTCAATAGCATTTGAAGTCAGTGGGTTAAAATTTAGAGCGTGGCAATCCAAGGCTCCCAGCTGCCAGCGCCGCCCCCTGTCCAGAAAGCTCCACCCTTCCATCCCAAGGACGAGCTGTTCTGGGTGATGCTGCGCCACAGCCTTCCCACCGGCTCACAGGTCCCAGAATCTGGAGTCAAGGCTCCTAGCTCCATCGAGTGCCTGGGCCCTGTGTTCCCTCCTAATCCTATTCCCTGGGAATAGTCGTGTGACAAACCCGTGTCATGCTTGGGCTCTCGCCGCCACAGTTGGGTCGAGTCTGCCTTCATGGAATCCTGCACACCCAGTAACCTGCGCTCCTTTGTTCTAGCAAGCCAGCTCTCTCTAAGACCAACTTCCCACCTTGTACTCACTTGAGGGACTGGGTTTCTCTCCTCTGTCTTTTTCCCTGTCTCTTGCTGCCATCCCATAGGAAACAGAAAGAGGATGGCAGTTGACGTGCCTCAGCCTTGACTCCTGGGGTAACTTTCCCAACCAAGTCCATTCCAGTGAAGTACATACAATTCAACACCATAAAGTAAACCTGCTATCTATCTATCTATCCATCTATCTATCTATCTATGTTTATTTTGTACAGGGCGTTGAGCCCAGGGCATTCAGCCTACAAGCTATGACCCCAGTCTTTCTTATTTTGAAACAAGGTCTCACTAAGTTGCTGAGGCTGGCCTCAAACCTGCAATCCTCCTGTCTCAGCCTCCCAAGTACTAGAATTACAGATGTGTACTACCACATCCAGCCACTCCTGCTATTTTAAAATTCAAGGCAAGGGGCTGGGGATGTAGTTCAGTGGAAAGCACATGCTTACCACACTTGAGGCCCTAGGTTCAATCCCCAGGACCACACACACACACACACACACACACACACACACACACACACACACGGCAGTCTCAGGGTCGTCATGTATAGATATCAACATTAAATGCATGTATCTCAATATTGCCCTGATATATCTTGGCATACATTTGAAATCTTAAACAGTCACTTGGGAGAATTCCCTGTGTTTCTGTCTCTGTCTCCCTTCATCTCACATACACACACACACACACACACACACACACACACAGCAGTCTCAGGGTAGTCATGTATGCAGATCAACATTAAATGCATGTATCTCAATATTGCCCTGATATATCTTGGCATACATTTGAAATCTTAAAGTCACTTGGGAGAATTCTCTGTGTTTCTGTCTCTGTCTCCCTTCAACATACACACACACACACACACACACACACACACACACACACACACCCCAGCTCTGGATTCTTGAGATCCATAGTATGCTATCTTCTCGGCATCCACCTATCAGGTGATGCTAAATAAATTATCTCGGTTTATCAGTTTATCCTAGTAAAACAGCTCCCAGCCAGCCATGGTGGCCCACACTTGAAATCCCAGTACTTGAGAAGCTGAGACCCGAGGATCCAGGTTGGCGGCCAGCCTCAGCTACCTAGTGAGGCCCTCTGAAACTTAGTGAGACCCTGTTTCAAAATAAATAAAAAATAGGACTGGGGATATAGCTCGGAGGTAGAATGCCCGTGGGTTCCATCCCCAGTACTGAAAAAAAAAAAAAAAACAGTTCCCTTTTTGCTCCAGGCCCAAAATAGCCCTGCATGGCTTCGGATGGCATCTTTTCTCTCCTTCGTCACCCAAAGTCCCCGCCGCCTCCTGGCCTCTGCTCCCCGGGCCTCGCCCTCCCGCCCGCCCATGTGGCCACCTCGGCTCTCTCCGCAGATTCCTTAGCCGAAACCCCCGGCTCTCCAACAACTTCCAGGCCTCAGGACCGCCCCTCGGGAAGCTGGCACTGAATCCACCCCTGAGCTTGATTAGCATCCTTCTGCCTCATCTGCTTCTCTTTAATTCTGCAACATTGTCTTTCTCCTAGTCCCATAATATGATTCTAATATTCTGTAGAAACCAGCGTCCTCGCAGACCCGTGAGGAGGGCCCCCTGTGGGTACCTAAGCACTTGTGGGGAGTCCTGACATGTGGCTTTTGCGTTGCCTTCACCCGTTAGCTCAACACATTGCGGAATGAAGACTGTCTGAGGAGAGCCTCCACCCGGATTCGGGCAGTTTTGCTGTTTCTCTTCTCATGGAAGCTTGCTCCTCGGATGAGAGCAATTAGTGACTCAAAGGGCCACGCTGGGCCAACGCCAGCAGCTGGACACTAATTGAAACGCTGAGATGCTAAGACTCAATGCGCCCTCACAACCACCTGCCCAGCACGCATCTTCTCCCGCCCTCTCCTACAAAGAAATCCTCTAGGAGGGATAAACCTTGCATCTGAAATGTACTGGGGCACTTCGACTTTAGCTTTGAAATCTCAGAGGCTTCGTGGCCCTGAGTATAATTATATACCAAGTCCCCCGAGTCAATTACCCTGTGGTATCTGGGTTTGCTTTTTCTCTGTAGCTAATCATCTTTAGCAGGAAGTCATACTACTGATCCGACTGGCACGCATCTATGCAGTGATTGACTTCACATTGAAATCAGTCTACTAAGTTTCTGCCTGTGCGCACTGTAATTAAATATTTTGCATTTTTTTCAACATGCAGATTAGCATATGTGGAAAAGGGGAAATTAGGTGTTAGAAAACATGGGTCGCCTCATGTTTGCTCCTTGACATCAGCGTACAAGGAAATATAGTGGCTTTTATACTAAGGAGTCGAGAATGTCTTTAGCAGAAAGCAGGAGAGTGTTAATAGTGCCCCAAGCTACGGGCTTCAGGGCAGCCATGCCACACAGCTTTTGTGACAAGAGCAGGGCCCGGGAGCCTCAAGTCCAGAATTAAGAACCCAGGTCCTTCCCCATATAGCCCCAGATCCAGGGTGGAACACCAGAGAAGCTGGTTGAATTTCCAGGGACACAACTTCTTCATTTCCTATTGGAGAAAAAGAAAAGTTAATAAAGTTGATGGAAGTATTTCAGAGATCATGCCCCTCTCCCAGTGAGTATATGTGAACTCACGAACAGAAGGGTCCTTTAAACTCCACACTGTTGAGTAGTTAGCAGATAGCTGCTATAGGCAGATCCTGTGCTGGACACGAAGATTTAGCCTTCACTTACGGAAGCCAGATTGACTCACTAAGACCCAACCCCGCCATGCAGATAAATGGGGAAGGGTCTGAGCAGCCCCAGGAGCGAAGGCCGCCCTGCTCCACCGTGAGCTGGGAGGAAAGAGAGGCCACAGCGTGCATTGTTCCAGGTACTCGGCGCCTGCTAAAATCAACTCCTAATTAAGATGACAAGATTGAATTTGAACTCTGGAGACCAGAAGAACTTTTATAACTTTATAATTGACTCTTTTAATGTGCTTTGAATGCACATACACAACTATTAATGGTTTGTAGGAGGAGAAAAGTCCATTTCATTTTGTATTAACAATAAAAACTCTCCAGAAAATACACATAATGGAAATGATTACTTCTCTTCTCCAGTAAGAGGCTCTTAACCTTTGCTCTCCAGCTAAATTACACCACCAGAGGCAGCTTGCAAGCAGCCAGGAATTTGTTTCCTGGTATTGTTTTGATGATGCGTTAAAATAATTAATAAAGTTTTCAAAGTTCTCCTAAGGAGAGCTTCTTATAGATTATGATGAACTAAAGAAAACATTCACTTACGCTAGTCCAGTAAAAACTAGGGAGCACTTTTATGTTGTTTTCAATACTCTACTGATCCTCCCTCATGTGACAGAATGAGCTAATTCCATGTTGACTTATGCTGGGATTATATAGGATGTCTTTTTTCTTTTAGAAAGAATTTATCTTGATAGTGATACAATAGCAAATGAAAATACAGAAAAAAAGAAAGAAAGGAAGGAGTGGAGGGAGGGAGGGAGGGAGAGAGGGAGGAAGGAAGGAAGGAAGGAGAAAAAAAAGCAGCCAAGCATGGTTGTGCATGCCTGTAATCCCAGTACTTGGAAGGCTGAGACAGGAGGATCGCAGGTTACCTGGGGATCCCCAGAGGTTTTTCCAAGAGCTGACCAAGACAAAATAAATACCTCTTTCCTTGATATTTTTCATTCAAATCCTGGCCCAGCCCTCAGAGTACCATTAAGAATCCTAGAATTTAGAAATTCTCAACAATGCTTAGGAATTTTACAAAAAGGGGAGGATAAGGCTTGTCTGCATTTCCCAAAGTATATTCCAGGATTTCATGGGGTGTTACAGAAAAAAAGTCAAAAGGAAAAAAAAATGTATTTATATATAGTCACTAGTTACATGTTGTAAATCTCTTAGGAACACAGTACTTATTACTATATTAAAAACTCTAAATATGGAACATGCCTGTAATCCCAGTATTTGGGAGGCTGAGACAGGAGAATCACAGGTTCGAGGCCACCCTAAGCAACTTCGGGAGGCCCTCAGCAACTTAGTGAGACCTTGCAATGAAGAAACCACTTTAGTTTTTCCAGAATTTTCCAAACTGCTTTAACCACAAAAAAAAAAAAAAAAAAAAAAAAAAAAAAAAAATCCCCTCAAGACTACTTTTTTATCTCACAGAACTTATCTTCCAAAGCATACAATTTAGGAAATACATGAACAGTCACCACGCCATGGCCTGGGTGTATCTGGTTTGTGTGGGTTCAACCCCTACGCACATGAAAATATACCTTGATGCCCATCATGCGTGTTTTGGTTTGCTGATGTGGGAAGCGATTCTCAGCGTATCTCAGCTTCCCATTTAAGTGGTCGATTACCTTCTCTTCTTAATCACGCTGTTTAGAGGAGAAGAAAGGTCGGCTCAGAAAGGACACATGATCCATGCTGTCTGATACACACAAGGACAGTGATTATTTTTCAGACATTCAGAGTCTCACCAAAAGGAGGGCACCCTGACCGTAGCAATGGAAAATCTACAATTACATTTCTGAAATCCATTTGTGATGGGCTACGGTGAACCCCAAATCCGTAGGTCCTTGGCTCGTGGAAAAAAGAATTTTAACACTTGCCAGTCAGAAACAACATAGGCAGGTTTATTTTAAGAACTTAAAGGGAAACTGGGAGAAAGGGGAAGGGAAGGCAAGGAGCGGAAAGCGGGAAAGGGGTAAGGCATGGAGGAGAAGGGCACGCTGCGCGCCTCCAGGGAAGAAAAAAAAAAAATTGGCGTCTTGACTCTGACTTTTAAGGGTTTTGCTCCTCCTCTTCCTCAGATTCAGGTGGGCGAATAGGTGGTCAGATAGGGCCCGGAAGTTGCAGGTGAAGGCGGGACTTCGGAGATTAGGGCGTGGAACTTAAACTTCTAAGGGGTGGAGTTAGCTCAACTCAAAGAACTTTCAAGGGGTGGAGTTAGCTTAAAACTCTCCAGATTTAAAAAAGCTAATTCTATGAAACCTCCCGACACCTCCTTCTACCTAACATTTCCTTTCTAAGCTACCTCAACACATTGACTGTTAAGCGCAGAGCAGAGCTTATGTGGCTGCTACGTTTTTAACTTTGTTGATCCAGCCGATGAAAAGGTTTGTTGTTTGAAGGTATCAATTATAGTCTAAGATTTGTTTTGTTTTTGTGTTTGTTTTTTTCTTTTGTGATACTGGGGATGGAACCCAGGGGCATTCTACTTCTAAGCTACACCCCCAGTCCTATTTTTTTATTCTTTATTTTGAAACAGGGTCTGACTAAGCTGCAGAGGGCCTCACTAGGTAGCTGAGGCTGGCCGCGAACCTGTTATCCTCCTGTCTCAGCCTCCCAAGTACTCGGATTACAAGCATGCGCCACCACACCAGTGATTAGGCCAGTGGTTTGGTTTTAACATGAACGGCGAGGTAAATGAATTTGAATTCTTCCAGAAACCATAGATCTTGCTTTGCAAACAATACAATAATGAATACAAGAGTCTTCCTCAAAGATTCCTTTTTAATTTAGCAAACATGCATTCAGTGGTGTAGTCTGCAAAAACGTCAGGCTTAGAGGAGGTAGAACAACACGTGGATAGGATGAGAGAATGTTTATATCAGAAAATGTATGAAACCAGGGCAAAGTGGAGACGGCTAATGTTAGGCTGAATGGGAGCCACCGGCAGCATTTCTAGGAGCAAATCTGTTTCTTATCAGTACATCCCTGCAGTGGAGACAATAGCAAAGAGCGCTGAGACCAGCCGAGAGGCTGAGAGGCCAGATGAAAGGGGTCACGGGCAGTCACTGAGGTTCCTGTAAACAAGGCAAGAATCCATGGGACAAGGAGGAGGGGCAAGTACTGCCAGATGTTTCCCAGCCAGCCTGCACTTCACCAGCGCCATGGCCGTGTGTGTGTGTGTGTGTGTGTGTGTGTGTGTGTGTGTGTGTGTGTGTGTGTGTGTGTTGCTGGGGACTGGACTCAGGGTGTTCTACCTCTGAGCTACACTCCCAGCCCTTTTTATTTTTATCGTTTTGAGGTACTGGGGATTGAACCCAGGAGCATTCTACGTCCGAGCTACACCCCCACCCTATTTTAAGTTTCGGAGGGCCTCACTAAGTAGCTGAGGCTGGCCACGAACCTGTTATCCTCCTGTCTCAGCCTCTCAAGTACTGGGATTATAGGCATGCACCACCACGCGTGGCCCATTTGTCATCTTTAGAGCCATCCTCAGACGAATGCACTGATGAGCTCAGAGGCCTTGTGATCCAGACACTTCCCAAAGCCCCGCCTCTGAGCACAGGGGCCTGCGGGACCACTCCAGAACCAAACCATCAGTCGCACACCTTGCAGAGAAGAATCGGGCCTCAATGCAGGATCTCTAATTCATAAATTAATAGTAGCTTTTAAAAAATAGAAATCTAGCTGGGCCTGGTGGTGCACGCTTGTAATCCCAGCATTTGGGAGGCTGAGGCCGGAGGATCCGGGTTCGCGGCCAGCCTCAGCTACCTAGTGAGGCCCTCGGCAACTTAGTGAGACTCGGTTTCAAAATAAAGAATAAAAAATAGGGCTGGGGGTATAGCTTGGAGGTAGAATGCCCCTGAGTTCAATCCCCAGTACTGCAAAAAATAAAATAAAAAATAGAAATCTAGAGAGTATCTGCCCAACCTCACCTTTGTGTACCTTTTTACTGGGTATTTTAAAACTGATCATCTGACCTCAAACTTTTTGTTTTTGTTTTTACGGTACTGGGGATTGAACTCAGGGGCATTCTACCTCCGAGCTACATGCCCAGCCCTATTTTTTGTTCTTTATTTTGAAACAGGGTCTCACTAAGTTGCTGAGGTAGCCACAAACCTGAAATCCTCCTGTCTCAGCCTCCCAAGTACTGAGATTACAAGCATGTGCCACCACGCCCAGCTCTTGAACTTTAAATCTAGAGTCCTGCCCGGCATGGTGATGCACGCTTGTAATCCCAGTACTTGGGAGGCTGAGACAGGAGGATCACAGGTTCGAAGACAGTCGCAGAAGGTAGTGAGACTCTCATCAACCTAGTAAGACCCTATTTTCAAATAAAAATAAAATAGGGTTGGAGGTATGGTTCAGAGGTAGAATGCCCCCAAGTTCAATCCTCAGTGCCACAATAAATAAATAAAATTAATCTAGAGGGGTTTTTTTTCCCCCAAAATGTCATGCCCTCCTAGTAATCCTAGCTGGCTTTGAAAAGAAGGTAAATATGAACCTTAGCATAAAGAATCTACAAATTTTTCCAAAAATAACAATTTATGTAAATACTTCTGCTCTTGGAAGAGAAAAAAAACTTCATTTCACCATGATCAGCTGTCTATATAGGTAACTGGAGATCAGTGTTCTTTGAAGAAGACGTTTACTTAAAAAATACCCTTGAGTTTTAAGAAGCCTTGAATTTTTATCAGCATGAGGATGAATATTTGCTGTTCAGCGGGACTGGAAACCGTTTCTCCATGAAGATCCTGGCAAGAGAAATCCATTTCAATGAATTGTCCTGATCACAAATCAGTATGAGAAAGGCCCTTTGATTACTTCCTTTAAGACACTATCTCTGACCCTAACAAACCCCTGGGAGGGAGATGGGGGGTGAGAGGACATTGTTGTTTCCAAATCCTTTTAACCCTTTGAAGCCTTCCCAGGATAACACAATGCATGGCCCCTGCTCCAGAGAGAGCGGTGGAACTGACTCCTCAGCCTCTTTTCAGAAGGAAGCCGCCTGAGCCTGGAAACTGAGCTGCAGCAACTCTCCTCTTTCACTGACGCAGCAAGAGTTAGCTCTGCCCTTTACCAGCTCTCCCCAGATCAGCCTGCCTCGGTCAGCCTCCTCTACTCACCTCCATGTCGTGGTGGGAACCAGAATGCGCAGCCCAGGCCTGACCCTCTCCATGCTTCCCAGGCCTGAGCGCCCCATTTGTGTAGAATGCTGCTGTGGGTCACACCATGTTTCCCCCTAATTTTCAATGACTACGCATTGAGGGCAAGAGAATAGGACATTCTGATGAAAGAAGGGAGTATTTGAACTTTCTTAGAATTTTAGAGTCTGCAATCACTGTACCAACCTTGACCCCTTTCTTCTGCACCCAAGTCTCCTCTCGAGGTTTCTGTCCATCTGTGGAGGCCCTGAGGACAGACTTCACAGCTGTGTGTGTGCGTGCATGCGCAATTCAGAAAGAGTAGAGTTTGGGTTTTGTTTCGCTCCATCTTACCCACATAATCATAGAGAGCAGATGAGGCTCACTAGCCAGTTTTGTTAGCCTACCAGCCCACCCTGACAGAGAACATGAATATTTCACTATCAATTAAGAAGATAAGTGTCAAAAACCAAAATCAGAGCAGCATTAGTTGTGAGATCTTGATTTCTTGATTGACTTTTTGTTGTTGCTGCTGCTGGGGACGGAACCCAGGAGCATTCTACCCCTGAGCTACACCCCCGGCCCTTTTTTTATTTTTTATTTTGAAACAGGGTCTCACTAAATTCCTGAGTATCTTGCTAAGTGGCTGAGGCTGGCTGTCCTGGAACCTGGGGTCCTCCTGTCTCAGCCTCCCAAGTACTGGGATTACAGGTGTGCACCACAACACCCAGCTTGATTGGCTTTTTTTTTTTTTTCTGGTTTAGGGTCGGGCAATTACTTCCTTCCAAAAAATAGAAGAAGTGTCCCAATGAGCAGAGGAGGCTGAAGAAAGCAGAAACAGAAAGTGGTGGGTTGGTCATTTCAAAGCTACTTTCCTTGTAAAGTGTGGACAGGGAGACAGAGCAGAGAGTGACAACTGACGGTTGACATCAAGCTACTTTGGATTAAACAGGATTAAATATAAGGATTAAACAGAGGGAACTGTTGTGGCTTGGATGTGAGTTGGAAAAGAGATCGCAAGACAAAGAGTAGAGCTTCGGGTAGGTGTATTTAGGAAAGCAGGAAGTACACGTCCAAACGGGAACCAGCCGGGCGTGGTGGCGCTAGTAATCCCAGTACTTGGGAGGCTGAGACAGAAGGAAGTAGTGACACTCATCAACCTAGAGAGACCCTGCTTCCAAATAAAAATTAAAAATAGGTCTGGGGACATAGCTCGGAGGTAGAATGCCCCTGGGTTCAATCCTCAGTACCATAGTAAATAAATAAGAAAGAGAAGATTAGCATAGCTGAGAGGGCCTGGCAGCAGGCGAGCAGAAGTGAAGGGTGTGAGAGTGATCCAGAACAAAACTAGGAGTAATAAGGGCCCGGGGAATGTGTCAGCCACTTTAAGGATCTTGAGCCGGGCGTGGTGGTGCACGCCTGTAATCCCAGTACTTGGGAGGCTGGGACAGAGGACTGCAAGTTCCAGGCCAGCCTCAGCAACTTAGTGAGAATCTGTTTCAAAATAAAACGTACTGGGGTAGCCGGGCGTGGTGGCGCACGCTTGTAATCCCAGCATTCGGGAGGCTGAGACCAGAGGATCCAGGTTCACGGCCAGCCTCAGCTACCTAGTGAGGCACTACGCAACTCAGTGAGACTCTGTTTCAAAATAAAGAATAAAAAATAGGGCTGGGGGTGTAGCTCGGAGGTAGAATGCCCCTGAGTTCAATCCCCAGTACCGCAAAAAAAAAAAAAAAAAAACGTACTGGGGTGTAGCTCAGAGCTAGAGAGCCCCTGGTTCCATCCCCTGTACCCTCTCAAAAAAGGATCTTGGAAGTTTTGCAAGGAGCAGGTGGAGGCTAGTAAATGGTTTCAGTCACAGTCAAGCCTCCTTTCAGATGGTCTTCTTAAAGAGAGCTAAAGTAAAACTGGTAGGTCGACCTTGATCTCAGAGTGCTCCATTACAGAAAGCTAATGTTAGGTGATTCATCAGCCAAATAAAGTACATTTCGCTTACGTGACAATTGTCAAATATTAACTTCAGGGCATACTTCAGAGACAAGCATGTATAATCAGAATTGTGATTTACATTTAGAGACAATGAAGTAGAAATTACCTGGAAACTTCTCATAAAGATTCCACGGTTTTATGCCTAATTGTGCTTAGAGAACACACAGCCTTCATCTTTGCTTTAGGCTTCGAGAATGATAGTCACCATTACTGCCAATCCTCTGCCAAACACAAATGAAAACCAGCCGGGCGTGGTGGCGCACACTTGTAATCCCAGAGTTTGGGAAGCTGAGACCGGAGGATCCAGGTTCGCGGCCAGCCTCAGCTACCTAGTGAGGCCCTCCGCAACTTAGTGAGACCCTGTTTCAAAATAAAGAATAAAAAATAGGGCTGGGGGTGTAGCTCAGAGGTAGGATGCCCCTGGGTTCAATCCCCAATACCGCAAAAAAAAAAGAAATGAAAACCTCTAAGATGAATTTTTTTCTGCAGGGTAGGTATTGCAATCATGTAAAGATTTAACTGACAACTACAAAAAAAAAGAAAGAAAGATGGGGGGAATACACAGTAGAAACAGCTGTTCAGGAAGCTATTGGTTGCCAAGTTTGCTTGGAATGCAACAGAATTTCCAAGAAGCTGGAGGAGTGTTCCCCGAAGCCCCACATAGCTTGCTGATGCTCGAACCGCTTTTGAAATTGCATTCGAAGGCCCAGTGTTCTAGCCTGTCTCCTCTTGGAAAAGAACACCCGCAGCCAAGGCCCCGCAGGCTGGATGATCCTGCACCTTTGTTAGTGGTCACTGCACCATTTACCCCCTAGTGGTTCCTAGTCCGTTCTGGGTAAGTCTGAATATGCTTTGCACGTGTTCAAAAGTGCATCGCCACTTGCACTTCAAAAGACAGAAGCTGAATGATCTCATTTTGATCATCTTATTCTAACAAGAAAAAGAATTTAGCTCCTTTTAACGGTATAGACTTTTTTCATATATGTAAACTTTTAAAGATGCAGTGCCAAACAAGAAAAATATAGAAGGTTCACAATCCTAGAGCTAGTCTGTATTGTCTTGTCTTTTTTGTTGTTGTTATTGTTTTGTTTTTGGTGGTGGAGACTGAACCCAGAGATATTCTACCGCCAAACTACACTCCCAGCCCTTTTTTTTTTTTTTAATTTTATTTTGTTTTGAAATACAGTGTTGCTAGGTTGCTGAGCGTCTCCCTACATTGCTGAGGCTGTCCTTGAACTTGTGATCCTCCTGTCTTAGCGTCCCAAATACTGAGATTACAGGCATGCAGCATCGTGCCCAGCTCCTGAATTGTCTTGTCTTAAAGACTAGGATTGTAGAATATAATTAATATTTATTCTTATTTAACAAACATCTACCTAATACTTCTATTTGTCAGCCTTTGTCCAAAGACACTCTGCAAATAGTAGCACTTGAAGCATTCCATTTCTGACTTCTGGTGGACTTGTTTGCCACGGTGCTTAGACTGAGGACGTCCTGGGGCACGGTGCTGAGCTGGTTCTGGGGACCTCAGCAGAGACTTGTCACCATGGAACTCAGCATTTGGCCAAAGGCCCAGAGGACAATCTCAGAGAGGAAAAACTTGTGCCCTACCCTCTTGGGTTCAGTGTTAGGAGGCTGTGAGTTAAACCTACAAAAGACAGATTGACAAGAGGGGGGGAAAAGGTTTCATTCATGTATGCATTGGAGTTCACAGAAAAATGTGTCTCAGGAGAAGCTTACAATCTGGGATTTGTACATTGCCTTAACAAAGAAAGAGGAAAGGGAAAAGGACATTTAAGAGAAAACAAAGTACTTTTGTGAAAAATAAATGGGCCTGCAGGAGAAGAGACGGGAGATAGGAAAGCTTTGCGACAAGATCTGTTAGGTGTGCTACCAACTTCTCTGCACACGAGAGTCTATCTTCTCAGCTTGCAGAAACTCTGGGGGAGGGGTTTTGATAACTGAGCTCTTTGGGGAAGCTTTGCTTTCAGGCAGATAAAGGAGTCTCAACTCCTATTGTCCAAATGCCTCAGTTCAAAATAATTTTTATAGAGCCAGGCGTGGTGGCACAGGTTTGTAATCCCAGTACTTGGGAGGCTGAGACCGGAGGATCCAGGTTTGTGACCAGCCTCAGATTCTTAGTGAGGCCCTCCGCAACTTAGTGAGACCGTTTCAAAATAAAGAATAAAAAATAGAAGCCGGGCGTAGTGATGCATGCTTGTAATCCCAGCATTTGGGAGGCTGAGACCAGAGGATTCAGGTTTGTTGCCAGCCTCAGCTACCCTAGTGAGGCACTTTTCAACTTGGTGAGACCCTGTTTCAAAATAAAGAATAAAAAATAGGGCTGGGGGTGTACCTCGGAGGTAGAATGCCCCTGAGTTCAATTCCCAGTACCGCAAAAAAAAAAAAAAAAAAATAGG
>PVLC010014911.1:0-38206 GCA_004027655.1 Graphiurus murinus
TGTATTCCACCCCTTGGAAATTTGTGGTTCGGCCCAAGAGAAACGTATAGCCCAGCCCACCGTAACCGCACACACCTGGAAAGAGGAGGAGCCAAATCTCACCTGGAGCTCAACCTATGGAATACTTGGAAACTGAGAGAGAGGGGCGGGAAATGAGGACCCCGCCCTCTCATATACCCCCTGGAATCCCACGTGTTTTTCTCTCTTGGACTCTTGCCCGGGACCTGGGAACATGCCCTAAGAATCGGTGGCCGGGGATTTTCTTTCTGTACTCCCCGTCTTTTCCTACACCCCAGTTTTCCTCTCCCTGACCTTTTCCTGAAGAATAAACCTGCCAGATGTTGTGATTGATAAGTGTAGAAATTCTTTTCTCCACAAAATATCAAGAACCCTTATCCTTGGGGTACACGGTGCACCCCATCACAGGTCCATTTGTATGATCTACGGACACTACCTGTGTAAGCTGTGCTTGTTCTTTCTGTTTCTGTTTAGGACCCGAGGAGTACATGTGGAACTCCATTCCAGAAGGTAGAAAGAAGTGCCCGCCCCCATTCAAATCCAGTGAAGATTGTTTCTAAATTCTTAGCATGCTAAAAATAGTAGACATACATTCAGGTTTCTGTGACTTTTTTTTTTTTTTTTTTTAATCTCGCACATAAATCCTCCTTAGGGACAGTTGCTATCCTCATTAAGAAATTTATTCATACATGTATTTATGTAAAACACATGCATTAAGCAAACTTTGATGCCTTTCACTGAATTTTAGAAAATCCCCACAAAGTCTAAATCAAAATAAGAAAACAAAAATGAATCTTCTCATTTCCTACGTCTCTTTACTTTTTCTACTTAATGGCAAATTTCTCCCAGCGCTCAGCAAGCACACTTGACATCTCTGCTTTCTTATGTATCAAATGCCAAGAATTGGAGACCCTGCCTTGTCAAGCGCACCCAGAGAGTCTGCAGTGGGAGTAACCGCAGATCTCACCTGGGCTGCTCAGTTCTGGAAAGTTCCTTGAGAGCAGAGCCAGCAGCACCTGCACAGCTCTGGCTTGGCTCCGCAGAGGCAGAGGAGAAAGGTAGGCTTGCTGACGGCACGGAACCGCCGAGCTGAGTCAGTCTATCCACCCACCATGCCGCGGAGTGACTGCCAAGAAGGCCACCGAGCGATGAGCAATGACAACTAAATAACAGGAGGTCGTTCTGCTGCAATGAGGTCATGTCCCCCCATCAGTGTTCCCAACCTAAAACAGATGTCCCATCCTACAAGTGCCCTTGCTCTGCCCTGAGACACCTGACCATCCACTTTGGAACCGCGAGGAACTCAATCAAAAAATAAGATCAGAAAAAAAAAAAGTGACAGTTTATTATAATCTGCCAACGTAACTCTAGGCTTCCTGGCTAATTGCCCTTAGCCCTCCTTTTGGATTCGAGGAATTCAGAAGAAAAAGATATTTTTCAAGACAGGCTTAACGAGCATTCCAACAAGGAGGTAATGGAATGAGTGTTCGTGTTGACACCTGTAAAAATCTTACTTGAAATTTCCACATTTGCATATCATCTGGTAAAAGTGTTTCGGCCGTGGGGAGAAAGTCGGAGCCAGTCTGTCCTGAGGCATGGACATGACTGCTTTCAGTTTGGAGAACCTTCCTCAGTCTGATTTTTAGGGACAGCTCAAACCGGTGGCTGATTTTCAAATCACCAGGAGACTTATTTCCGTTAGGTCCGTTGAAGACAGAATGATTCCACGGCGATGTGTATTGCAAGGAAGACTTTTCCTTGGGAGCTTTCCTTTTGGATGTTTTGCTCTTGGAAAAATCAAACATCTGCCCAGGGCAAATCACTAAATAGCTGCAATTTTCTAGCTATTCCTATTTTTGGCTTTCGGTGCCAGAGGCATTTGAACACCCATGTTGGAGGCTGGATTCTCACGGAGTCTTGGGAACGGAGGAGAGCCAAGCTGTTTTAGATCAATTGCTCCCCATGCTTAAAGGGCTAGTAAAAACAGGTTATAATGTTTACATGACTTTTTATGGGTCAGAGTTTATTACAGTTCTACTCTGTGGCCTACAGCGGAGGAACATTTTACAGGATTTTGCTGCATGTGACAGTTCTGTTTCAATGCGTCTGGTGCAGGAAGTATTTTTTTTTCTTCCTTTCATTTTCTCTTTTTCTCTGTGTTATCACCCCACTAAAGTGAGCTTTTAAGGGTCCCTGATTGCAAGCAATCTTCCTTTTCCTCAGAAAGCTATAAACTAGTTTACACCCAAGATTCTGTGGATGCTTCCAGGAAACTTTACCATTTCGTAGAGTTTTCAGTCTTCCTTTGGAGGTTCAGAAACAAAATGCTCATGAACAGAACATGGTACCAAGGAGCACGGAACTTGCACACACATGGTGTGGTTTTGGGGGTGTCTAAGCCCAACCTTTGGAAGCCAGAAGGCGGTTAGCCTGGCAGTTCCACCAGCTGGCCTATTACCTGAGACAAAGGTCCCAACCTCTGATCTTGAGTAAATTATGCCAACTTATAAAATATTCTTAAAGGCTAAAAAATGAGATTACACGTGAGTATCCTGGGGGAGAGAGAGAGAGAGAGAGAGAGAGAGAGAGAGAGAGAGAGAGAGAGAGAGAGAGGATGCACAAATAAACCTACGTCGGCTGGAGTTAAGTGCTGTGGAGAAACATAAATCAGAGTGAAAGGCAGGAGGAGCAGGTCGTCTGCTGCTTCAGATGATCCGGGCAAGAAAAGTCCTACGACAAGGGGACATTTGGACAGAAGACTAAACCTCCTGGCTAGTTAAGCTTTGTGGCTACCTCAGACAGAATGCTGCAGGCTGAGGGACAGGAAGGGCAAGGGCCCAAGGCCGGAGGCGTGTCCTCTAGACAGCAGTCCCCAGCGGTCTAGGGAGAGAGGAGGCCATGAGATCGAGAGGAGCTGGGTCTCATCAAGGGTGTCTTCCAGAACCTGGAGAAGACTCTGCATTTAGCCTGAGAGACAGGGAAGGTCTGAGCAGAGACAAGGAAAATCTGGCTACTCTGTGTAAGGATGATTTGGATTTCCAGTTCGAGAGTATCCTATAAAGGTGAAAGGGTGGAAGGCAGGGGGAAAGCCCTTCTCTTATATAGCTGGGGCGACAAAAAGGAGCACCCACAATCTCTGTCTCTGGAAGGTGGTATTTTATTCTTAGAGTAGGTATCTTGCTTTTATGAACATAGGGCTTTGTTTGTAATCTTGAAACCATATTAATATTCTTTCTTTCTTTCTTTTTTTTTGAAAAGGGGTCTCCCTAAATTGCTGAGGCTGGCCTTGAATGCACAGTCCTCCTGTCTCAGCCTCCAAAGTACTGGGATTACAGGCATGCGACACTGTGCCTGGCGCCATCAGCTGTATTTCAAATGCTTCAAATGCTAGAGCCTCCACTTTGATGCAGTTGCTCTAGTCTCTTTTTCAGAAGATTGTTACCAGTGTGTTTCTGTTGGATTCACTATTGTGGTAAAGACCAGAGCTACTTGGTTCTGGTTGGTTCTAAAGGGGGTGGCTTGGAAACTGCATCTTGAGTGAGCTGGAGGGCGATCTCTCGCTCCTCTGGGGTGGCAGGCTGGAGTGGGTTCCTGGAGAGACATCCTTGATCACAGGTCAAATGCAGCCACCCATTACTGTGTCAGCAGTAAAGTGAGGGCTTCCAGAACGCTTGTCAGTCTGCGGATCAAATTCTCCTACAGACAGACGTTTAAGAGTATAGAGCCGGGTATGGTGGCACATGCCTGTAATCCCAGTACTCAGGAGGCTGAGATGGGAAGATCACAGATTAGAGGCCAGCCTCAGCAACTCAGTAAGGTCCCCAGAAACTTAGAGAAACCCTGCTTCAAAATATACATACATACATTCATACATACATACATACATACATACATATATACATAGGTCTGATGGTGTAGCTCAGGGGTAGAGTGCTCCTGGGTTCAATCCCTAGTGCCAACAATAAATAAATAAATAAATAAATAAATAAATAAATAAATAAATAAATAAATAAATAAATATGAATGAAGAAAGGAAGGAAGAAAGAGAGAAAAAAAGAAAGAAAGAAAAGAAAAAAGAAAGAATAAAAGAATACAGCGCTGGAGCATCAGTTCTAGGCTTGCTGAGACGGCTCTGCCGATCATCTGGCTGCTTAGCAGGGCGAAGAACCTTGCGCACTGTCAGCCAAGACTGGCCCACATCCTCTTGGGTTGCAGGGGGCGGGGCCGTCTTAATGAGAAGAACGCCATCACGGAGCAATTGAGCGTATGTACCTCTCCATCCATCTTTATGAAGCGGGCACCTAAAATAGCTCTTCCATCTTAGGAGCATGTTGAAACACAATCGGAGAGAGCTGTCCTTACTTGCCAGCCAGGGGGCAAGCGGGGTGCAGGTGGGACCGGAGGGGCTGAGCGACACTCCTCTGCTCTGCTCTACCAATCATGCCTGACATTCCTCCCCACGAGGAGATGCTGGGTACGCACGCTTGACCCCTATAAAAACACAAACATTGCTGGGAGGGATAATAAATCATGAACACCACGTTGTGGGTTTATCAGATCCTTCTTTTCTTCTTTGCAATAGGGAGGAGGTTGGGAATGAGTAAAGAATGTGTGCACCTCGTGCTGGGCGTGGCAGGGGAGCAGCCTTAAAGACAGATCCATTGAATGGTGGGATCTGAGCCCACGGCTAACTCTCAGGCCCCTGAAACTCTAAAGTGCAAAACCTCACTTGGTATCTGCTTTGTGTGGGGAGAGCTCATAGTAGCAGCAAAAAAATGTGATTATACCTAAATAATTGTTCTATAGTTCCCACTTATGCAGGGGCAATTAAAATCGTTTATATGATTGGTTTCAGAGAGGCAGTCAGGGAGCTGGGTTTATATGCCAAGTCCCTCTAATTCAATGGTTTGAAAAAGCAGGCCACCACATCTGTTAAAAAATATATATATATTCGCCTGAATTTTTATGAGTTGGACTCATCACATCTCTGCTTTGACTCAAAAAAAAAATAGTAAAAGCTAGAATATATCACTGATTTCCATCCCCAAGAGTGGGTACACATATCATATTCTGTGATCCTTGGAAAGCCGCCCTTCCTCTGCAAAACCTAGCCACACTTGGATGTTTTCTTATGCTCAAATTAACTTTCTTAGCCAACTGTTGGACTCAGTCTCACAGTACAGGTGGTCAAATCAAAATCAGGAATGAACATACGGTCCATGTTTTTTTTCTTTACCTTATCATATGTATGACCAATATTAAAAGATGGATTTTGTGTATTTGCTTTCTGCACTGGCCACACACACCTACCAAGCAATATATTCTTTGTTTAAACACAGAGAAACACTTAGAACTTTCACTGGGATTTTCTAGGGAATATTAGTTTTTCTTGGAACTTTTGACCAATGGCACATTTTTGGAGAAATTCTGAAACCCACATAATTCAAAACTGGCTGTCACACTTGCAGTTGTCCAGATGAAAACAAGTGATCCAAAATCCCCAGAGCAAATATAATAGAATAATGGCACAGATGTAAAGAAACGCACACTGTAAGTAAACTACCTTATCTATCTTTGGATCTCCCTCTGGTTGAAGCCTAAAGCTTGCACATAAAAATTTCCTTAAAAATAGGTGCTAAATGAATAACAAAATAAAATGTATGATGGACCAGGATGTTGTGTAGGGTACAAAAGTTTACCGTGCAATAACACTAAAGAAAGGAGTGTGTTGCTTGAATCTGCAAGAACTTAGGTCAACACGGACACTGTGTTGGTAGTTTTGAAGTTGTTCTAGTAGAAGTGTACTTTTCTTTGGAGCAATAGGACCAGAAACAGAAGTTTGAAAACTTTTCAAATGTGTAAGGATGATATTTGCAACTGTTTGAATTGTATAAGTATTAAAAGGGAGCTGTTTGTAAGTTTGCTAGCTCCTTAGAATTAAAAATAATCTGGAGGGGGATTCCTTAGAATTCTGGGAAACACAAGTCTCTGAAGTGAAGGAATGGGTGGTAATGATTATTAAAATCTACCTCGATGCTATTGTGACATCATTTGTTTGAACCCATATGTATTATTCGTACCTCATTTCCTTCCCATATGGCTAAGTGTTCCTGTTCAACTTACATAATACTCTTAATCATAGTGGGTACGATGTTTTGGTAGCTTTTGCTATACACTCATCAAATAATGATCCCAATGTTCTTATTTGGTTGGTGGGATCAATATTATAATTTTAATGTCATGCTTTGTAAAATATCTAATGCTCTGGTGTGCAAAGTACAAAGGAAGGCTTGGACAGATGGAAATGTCCAGAATTTGATGTGAAATGACACTAGATTTTCTATTTGTCACAGCTCTACTGGATCAATTAAGACACTACAGGAATTTCTTATTGCAATTGACTAATCATTTCTGACCAAACATCGAAGAATCAACTTCTTCGATGAAAAATATCACTTAGTTTACAATGCCTTGTTATGGCTAAAACGTGGTGTCCTATTTTTGATACAAAATACACATGCACTTTTATCCAATGAGTCACTTGTTTTAGTTCCTAAATCAAATGGGGCATCAAAGTTAAAAGGAAAAAAAAAAGGGGGCTGTATTTTTAGAGTTGTTAGATTCTGGTGGGGGAGAGAGATTTCCTACAGAAATGGTGATAAGATGAAAATGTGAAGGAGCAGTTGTATTAAGTTGATATTTTAGTTCAGAAAAGAGTGTCTCCAGACTGAAAGGTTAATGGAAAAGGTGGTCCTTGAGGTGGAGCCTGAGAGTAACAGAACTGGAATAGCTATTGGCGACAAGGATGTGCTAAAAGCAGCCGCAGGAGTGGTAGGAAAACAGAGCCAGAGAACTTGTGTCTTCGTTACACGAAGAGACATCGCAGGGGGGAATCTGCAAAGTTAAACTATGCCAAACCACAGAAGCCATGGCAATGAACTCACACCAGCTTTTTTGTCGCATGGCTGAGTCAGTTAATACCTATGAGCAGAGAAATGGACAGAAATCTCATTTTTTGAAGATGACCTGGAAGAGCTAGGAAGCACTGATTGGTACAAGAAAGGAATGGAGCTAGAGAGGTAGTCTAGGAAAACAGCTTCATCACTGAGACAAAAGATAACATCAACATGGAGCCTGTATCAGGAAAGTGGAATGCAGGTAATGGGGTGAGGGGGGGGTGGATGTCAGAGGGGTTGTGAAAACAGAATTAAAGTGGTCTAGGTGTTCAGCCTAGGGTTAGGAGAGCAGATGAGTTGAGAATTTAAGACAGAAAAGCAGGTGTTGGAGAAGATGTTGAATTCTGCTGTGATCTTGCAGAGTGAGGAGTGTGGTCAGGCAGACAGGTTTACATGTCAGACGCAGTTAAAAATTTGGGGGGGTTCCATACCTTGGTATCCCTAAATTTTGGAATTATCTACAGTCTAGAGATGAGAATAATAAGGGATGGGACATGTTATGTATATTTTATGAATTGTTTAAGCTTTTTAAAATACGAATGCATGCTATTTGTTAAAGCATATCTATTTCCTTAAAAGAGAAGATGAATTTAGTGATCAGAACACCTCATTGTTGGCGGTCGTCTTGTGATAGCAAATCGGTTCTAAGAGAAGAAAAGATTTCCAATATTAACCTTCATCTTTATTTCATGCTTATTTTAGCAATGATATCAACATTAAGCAAGGCCTTTAACAAAATATTTATGTTGTTTAATATCACTCTGATAAACTTACAATATTTTTCAGCCCCAAACTGATGAATTTTTAAATGAAACACAATATACTATAAAATTTTATTGGGACTTAAGATTCCTGCTTTTTTCTTTTTTAACTGCATTTAAGCAACGATTTTATCTTCAGCCTTCTCCCAGGAACAATTAGCATGAAGGGAAGTGCTGATTTGTGCTCAGCCTTCTGTAACTGGAGTGAACCAAAAAATCCCACGGTCTTCCTTGTAATGATAATGATCATCACTACATTTAATTTTGACTCATCTAGAATCTTCAGTTATTAATCTCATTTCTTGTTCTGTTCTCATTGCTATCATATCCTGGGAAAGAAGGAAACTAATGATTCCAATAACCATGTGGCATATGTCCCCCAAACCAGAAAGATTTCGTGAGCTCATGAGTTCCTAAGTAATAGATCTCAAATACTGTGTAACATGGAAGAAAAGTGAACTTCTCTATCCCTTTTTGGAAAGCTGTACACTTTCAACAGTTTTTCTGCACAGTATCACCTCAAAGGGCTACTCTAATTAGTCAAAGAATCTTTCCTGCCGGGTGTGACATTTTCGCAGACATGATGTCACCTTCCAAAATTTCTTGGCTCACCAAAGGAAATATGAAACATGTTGACGTTATGCTGAAGATTAATTGGGTTCTAATTTTTAATTTTGGAAATCTTCTTGGTCCTTTTGAGTGGCAGCTGAGATCAAACTTGTGAATATATTGGAATAAATTACCTAAGGGGATACTATCCTCAGGGAATTTGCAATCTTAATAGAGATGTCATGCAAGAATGAGATGGTTCTGCATATGGCACACACTCTGAGCTTTGTGTCAGGTTTCACTAGAAGAGATTAAACTAAATTTAGATAAAACTAAATTATTACAGCAATTTAGATTTTAAGCATTTGTTCCTGAACTTTTCAGACTATCTCAAGTTTCCGGAAGGCTTTTGAAAATTATATGACTTTGTGATTTATTGTTACTTTTACCTCAAGTCAATATAGGATGATAGAAATTTCATCTTATATTGACTATATATTTATATTTTTAAATAAATCATTAGCTATTTTTAAACACACCATTAACGATTGGTTAATCCAGTAATTATGAATTTTGAATTTTGAATTTTAATTTTGAAATTAAATGATACAATTTTAACTTAAATCTATTCAATTTTTCATATCTAAACATAATTAAAACTATGTATGAATCAATTTCTTAGTGTTGAACTGAAAGCTAATGCTACCCTAATATCACCTTGTAGTTTATACTACCTTAGCGACATATTTATAGCTAAATTAGTTTCACCTCTATGAAATGAAGTAGAGCATGATTTCATAAAATATTCTTTATATTTGTTACAAGACACAAGTTTTAACATTAAGAATGGCATCTCTCTGCCTAATTATAACAGTGACTTATAGGAGTTGAAATAGATTTTTCTCTTAGATATAGGACTAAGTATATGTAAGAATGTTAAACTATTAAGAATAAATTTGAATGGTTTTAAGAACTTAGATAGAGGACTAAGTGTATGTAAGAATGTTACACTATTAAAAACAAAGTTGAATGGTTTTAAGAAGGGCATGACATCTTAAAAAGATCGAAAGGAGTCCAGTCTATGGAAGTTCAAGAGAAAACTGAACTTAGAAAATGAAGGAAGTCAATGCCAAGGTCTTTGCCAGTTAGGAGGCAGACTCCCCCATGTCTGAATCCTTACTCTGGGCCACATACAGTCAACCACAGTCTAGCAGCAGTGACCCCGTCTATAAGTTGCGTTAGAGGCAGGAGCCTGCATGTCAGTCTGGGGAACACATAGCAAAGTAGCTATGTGTAGGACCTGGGGTCCTTACAGCCCTCTTGTGCAAGCCCCCAGGATAGGTATGGCGATGAGTCTAGAATGACTGGCAAGAAAGCCTGGGAGTGGCCAAGGAGGGTCTACAAGTGGCACAATCCAGGCTGATTTTACAACCAACCAGCCAGGGCTAGAAGATCTAGTGCCTGAAAGGTCATCAAGTGAGCCACTGCATGCAGCAAGCAGGTGGCCGCTGGTGGCCTTGTGCCCCGGTTGCTGCTAGCAAGAACAGTACTGCTTTGAAAGCAGAGGGACTCACCAATGTGGCCAGAGGTGGAGAGGAGGGGGACTGAGGCTGGCAGGACCAGGACCAGGCCAGGCAGGACCTTGGGGACAAGGTGAGGGGCGTGGATTCCATACTATGCTTAAAGCAGGCCTTCAGATGCTTCTTAAGTAGGCTGAACGGTGGGTTTGTAGAAGGAAAGGCTGGTCTGTGACGTCCAGGTAGAGAGTGGGAAGGAAAGAATGAAAAGTGGAATTGTCTAGGTCAATGAGAAGCACCTGTTGAGGGGGGACCCCAGGAGAGCTGGGAGGAGGGGGCAGCCTTGGTTCTGGAAAGAGGGACCATGATGTACTTTGGAGGTGACATAAGCAGAAGGTAAGTTTGGGCAATTTCATTATTTAGTTCATCAGAATTCATGGGGGCAATCTCTTTGTCCTTGTAAGCCTATTAAAGGCTCCAATAACCACTGCTCCGGTGATACTGCCCTTTTCTCTTGCCATCCATTGTATCCTCAGCGAGAACCCAGACATGTCTTTAAATAATCTTTGTCAGGGAGAGTGTAGACATTTCGTCCCTGTATCTCAAGATTCCGCGGACTGTTTTTACATGTTTAGTTCAAAGTGCACATTACTTTCACAGTGAAGAAAGACGGCAGAGGGCATGAAAGCGATAAAGACAAGGGGGTCTTTTAAAGGTCTCAGCGCACATGTGCGGAGGTCGGCGTAAAGACAGAGACCAACCACCACGCTGACATCTGTGTGTGTGTGTGTCTGCGTCCAAAAACAAATCTGAAATGTCCCGAAGAGAAGTTGAGTGCTGGCGATGAAGAAATCTGACTCTTGAATGTAAACTGCGCAATCGGTCCGATGAGAGAAGCGTGCGTGCATTGAAAAAGCGCTGTATCAGGAAGCACGGGAGGAGTCCTTAGCTGCCCTGCGATGAGAGTCAGGGGCAGACCCGGTCTCCACTCCTTCCTCTGCCCACAGCAGGGGGCACATTCATCTTTCTGAGCCTCGATTCATTTATTTGTCAAAGGTAGATAGTAATACCTACCTAGCCACACTGCTATGACATTTAGAAGTACTCAATTAGAAGCACTTAAAGTATCTGTTTATCCAAAGTCACTTCTTTTTATTAAAAATTTTCATGGGATTATTTATTCACTGATTATTTTATTCACTGACCCGCTTAAGGTTTACTGGCAGCTCGCTCGTGTGGACCAGGCCAGTCACTGGCGACTCAGAGATGGAGGAGATTATCCTTGCTGTGCCTAATATCATACAAGGAATTCCGAATGCTATTGGAACTAAAATTTAAAAAAAATCGAAGCATGATTGGCAAAGGCATGAGAAAGGATTGGAAGCTCATTTGAGCCTTGTTTAAATCAGAGAGACTTGTAGGAAGGTCAACTGTAAAATGTGGGCAGGAAATGTCAGAATGAAAGTACGTGATCTCATCATATACCTAGGAAGTGGGGTGAAATGTGAGGTGTCTATGTGTTCCAGGAATGGTGGTAGAGGCTGAAACAGGAGGATCGCAGGCTTACAACTTAGTGAGGGCCTCACTAAGTAACTGAGGCTGGCTGCGAACCTGCGATCCTCCTGTCTCAGCCTCCCAAGTACTGGGATGACAAGTGTGCAACATCACGCCCAGCTCATCATTAAGTTTTTCAACCAAGCTTCAAACATGTAGTGTGCACATATACACCTTCATGCACAAAACTTTGGCATTTGTTATTTTCAATGCCGACGATGTATGTTGGATGCGTTATCATCCCCCAGTAAGTAGAATTTTTTAAAAATAACTTTGCTGAGGTTCCCTTGACATATACTAGAATGCACATATTAGAAGTGGGCAGCACAGTACATTTTGACATATGTGTAAGCCTGTGAACACATTATAAGCAAGCAAGAACATAATCAGAGCTTCCAAAAACCTCCCCTATTCTTTTTTAATAATGCATCCCTCCTAGCCGGGCATGGTGGCGCACGCTTGTAATCCCAGCATTCGGGAGGCTGAGACCGGAGGATCCGGGTTCGCGGCCAGCCTCAGCTACCTAGTGAGGCACTCCGCAACTTAGTGAGACTCGGTTTCAAAATAAAGAATAAAAAAAAAATAGGGCTGGGGATATAGCTCGGAGGTAGAATGCCTCTGAGTTCAATCCCCAGTACCGCAAAAAAAAAAAAAAAAAAAAAAAAATGCATCCCTCCTATCTTCCCAGCTCCCTTCTCCAGGCAAATACGAATCAAATTTTGTTGCCATAGATTTCTTGGAACCTTTTCTAGTTTTATACTAGTAGAATAAAGCCAGTATTTCCTCTGACTTCATTTTTGCAGATGTCTTTCAATCGGTATGAGTACTTGACATCCATCCAGCTGGGTGCATTTGCCAATCATCAGTTCTCTCCTAGTGCTGAGTCTTGGTCCATGGCATGGGTGTACCATAATTATTTATCCATCCTTGTACTGATGGACAGGGGGCTTGTTCCAGGTTGGAGACAACCATGAGACCTGCTCGCTTCCATCAGCAGATCTCAGTCACATGGTAACGCTGAATCTCAGGAAAAATGGGAACATGTCCTTGGGCTGATTTCCCCTGGAAAAAAGAATGAAAGGGATATGGTAGGCAACTATCAATATATGTGAACGTTAGTAGGTCAAGTTTAACAGGACATATTTGATTGCCTCTTTAGGTTACGAATTTCACAGGTGCAGGACCTATGGTATGACGCAGTAGGAACTTGTGTGGCTAGTAGCAGATCAGAACTAGGCCACAGAAAAGTATTTGAAACCATCTTGTACCACACACTGGAAAATTTTCTTTCCATGCTGGAAGTCTAAAAACACTGCTGCCTCCAACACTTTTCTGGTAAGATATATAAAGGCAAATGCAGAACTTAAGTCATTTCATACTATATTATCTCAAATCTTATTCTATTTTTATGATGTATAAGAGGGAAATTCTCCCAGTCTCTGAGAAGACAGGAGAGGAGGATTTAAGGTTCAAGGGCAGCCTCAGCAACTTAGTGAGACACTCAGCAACTTAGTAAAACTCTGTTTCAAAATAAAAATAAATAAATAAAAAGGGCTGGGGGTGTAACTTGGAGGTAGCATGCCCCTGGGTTTGAGTCCCAGGACCAGAAAAAAAAAGTGAGTTCTGTCTTAATTGACAGTGTAAATATCCTTTTCATTTCTTATCCATCAGTAAGGTTGGGAAAGAGAATGTTCACATGCTCACAGAATGTGAGCACGACCTAGAATGGCAGGTCCCCTGGCTCTATGTTGCTTTCTATCCATTATTCAAACATGAGAGTCATATCAACTTCCAAATAAAAAATGCTCTTGAAGGCCTTTTTAAAAATTAAACCTTCAAGATAGTGATCAAAACCGAAAACTTTCTTTAAGAAATGTAATGTCAAAAGCACATAACTCAATATGGTGAAATAGTTCACTTCTTTAAACAAGTTGCTTATCTCGATTATGATATAATGAAATAATCACCCAAAGAAAATCATGCTAAAATTTGTTCATTTTATTTTTTTAGTTTTTAGAAAGTAAATGTCCCTCTCTGATTCCCGGCCACTTTCTTACCCTCCAATGCTAATAGATTCAGAGCCGCAGTATCAATACCACTTAATTCTAGGATGAAAAAAGGAAGGCGAAAGGTGTTTAAAGGGTGTTCTTGAGAACAGAGCAGTATAATAATGCACATCAGAAAGACAAAACTTCTTTAAAATGTCCAAGGAACTCTTGATCCTTTCTTGAGAGTTTGAGATGTTATTAATTTTTGCCTGGTTCATTTTGCACAATTCAACGAACTACTTGAAGTAAATGGATAAAATTAAAAATCATTTCTAGGGCTACATTTAGTGGAATACAAGCAATGATGAGCCTTTTCCATTAGGTTCCAGGGGTGCAGGGAATAGATTAGCTTGCCATTGCCACCACCGCGGATCAGCATGGAGCAGTCCCAAAGAGAAGGCAGTTGTTTACCCATCCATTCGTAATTGGCCCCCCAGGCCGTTGCCAACAGAACTGGCTTTCTGATTCTAATGAGTAATGAAGGCCCTGGTATCTCATGCCAGTCTCTGAATGGTGGCCCAGCCTGGGCTTTGCCAGTGTAAGCACTGATGGTGTTTAATAAAGATGAGCATCCTTACAGAGCAGTGCTCTGGAATTAACTCTGTAATCAAGACTTCTTCCTAACCACTTAGTCCCCGAAATATTAACAAATGTGGAAGACTATATCAAAATATTCAAATAAGTCACTTGAAAATGTTACCTAGGGCTTCGCATTTTAGCATGCTTTATCTAGGAAATGTAAGACACATCATTGCATCCAGATCTTATCAAGAGGGTCTTCACGCCTGGGGTTTGGTTTTCGCTTGAGGTATGGGGACAGAGTAGTTGTGAAATGGCCTGTGATCTTCTTCCCAGTCTCCGCTCCGCAGGGAGGCCTCTGTGAAGATGCAGCCTGTGACCCCCAACTCCCTGCCGGGTTCCGGCATTAAGAAGAGCTTGGTGACTTGGAGACCCGCTCTGGAAAATGGAGCAGCCAACTGCTCACGTTCTGTCTTAACGCTGTCTCCACGGTTCAGCTCATACATTTGCTAGTCTACTTACTAGCGCTCAGGATTCAGTGGAGCCAGCCCTCCACTCACACACACACACATACACACACAAATCTTTGGCTTCTTTTGCTTCAAATGACTTGTGCCTCTACTCTGTTTTAGCAAACTGTTTCCATGTCTAGACTTTATTCATCATCACTATTGGACTTGAGAACACTTAAACTCTCTAAACCTGCTCGTTCGTTTCCTTTCTTTCTTAAATGTGCTCTTCAGTTCTAAGATTTCGAATGTGTTGACTCATCCCCATCTCCCTGCCCACCAATCTCTGTCTGACTTCTTCACATCTCCATTTCTTTTTTTTTTTTTTTCTTTTGCGGTACTGGGGATTGAACTCCGGGGCATTCTACCTCCGAGCTACACCCCCAGCCGGATTTTTATTCTTTATTTTGAAACAGTCTCACTAAGTTGTGGAGTGCCTCACTAAGTAGCTGAGGCTGGCCGTGAACCTGGATCCCCTGGTCTCAGCCTCCCAAGTACTGAGATTACAAGCCTGCACCACCACGCCCAGTTTCATTTCTCTTTGATGACTTAGAGAACAATTTCAGTTACACACTCATTAGAACATCCCACTTTCTCCACTTACATTATTTGATCTTTAAAAATTATTATGAAAGCCAACCTGAATCTTCTCTCTCCAGTCTTATATTTTGTTGAAACAAAGAAATAAACAACACTTAATGTAGACCGTTGAGCCCAGTACAAGTATCCTTATGTAAAAAAATAATTACAACGACAAAAGCAGCCTGTACCCTAAAATTAAAAAAATTTAAAAACAAGAAAAGATTCAATAGCTAAAATTAAAACAAAGATAGCTAAAATTTAAAAAAAGAAAAGATTCAAATGTTGGTAAGTATCTGTAGCATGCATTGAGTGCGATCAGGCAAACCAAAAGTGGGAGTTAATATGTTGATTAACCAACATATTGTTAGCCATTCACCTACTCAATGATCTAGAAATTACAGGTGTTTACTTAAGACAAATGAAAATATGTGTGAATAAGAAGACACACACAAATGTTCATAGCACTCTTTTTCATAGTAGCAAAAAATAAGCCACAACTCAAGAGGATAACGGATCAGCAAACTGTAGTATGTCGGTAAAAAACAAATAGCCCTGCACTAGCCAAAAAAAAAAAAAAAAAGTGAATGATTCTTGCAACACCATTGATAAATCTCAAACACATGATGGTGAATCAAAGAAGCCAGACATAAGGTAATTCATATTGTATGATTTTGCCCACATGAAGTTCCAGAAAAAGTTAAGCCGAATTACGGTAAAAATATTGTGAGACAGTGGTTTCCTGGGAGGCAGAGAAAAGCATGAGAGGAAATTTCTGCTGTGACAGAAATCTGTGCAACTTGACTGGTGCGTTGTCACGTGGAGAAATAGACTTGACAAAGCTCCGCAAACTACATTTAAGATCTTTTGATGATATGTTTTGCTTTTCAATAAAAAATTCTGCTTAAAAATATTAAAGTGCTCCTACTTTTTCTCCCATTTAATTCATTTCCAGGGACATTGCATTTGTTTTCAATCTACCCATCTATCATTTGTTCTCCCTCAGTTTATAGATACAGAGAAAAATATTCCTCTTTTCAAGTTATAATCACATGACTCACCTAGCATCACAAAGTATGTTTATTCACATTTCTGTGATTATTTTGAAATAACAAAATTTATTGTATTTCAGACCTTCTAGTCATATTACAATCTACTGTTAATCTTTCCAACATTCTATTAAGAATAATGCTACAAAGAATCTCCTAATTCGTACAATCACATTTTCTTCCTTATTCTCTTCTTTGTTGACCCTCTTGCTGTTAATACCCTTGGCCACAATCTTTAAGTTCTCATCTCCCTGGACTCTGTGCTGGTGTATCCTAGGTTCTCTTCCATCATGAATACCTTTGTTCTGGAGACTTCCTCTTAAAGGCTAATGTTTTGTGTTTCTCCCAGATCCTGCCCTTGGTCTTCTTCTCTGCCTTTCTAAATGTTCTCATGGAGTGAAAAAGTATTTGATGGCAATAATTACTAAATATCTAGATGGGTCTTTTCAATCTAGATTGTGATTTTTTAATGAACTCTTACTCTTATTGTTCCTACATGTACCTCAAAGTCAAAACCAGAGCTGAGATCACCTGTAGATCACCTATCACCTGGAGAGCCTGCATCCTTGTCATTCTTTCTGGCGTCCCAGCAATTACAACACAACTGAAAACCAACCTCAGTTCACTTTGATTGTCTCTCACCGCACTCCTTAAAATGATGGATGGCTATCTGTTACCTCCATTCCTATTAGAAAAATCTTGTTAAAATGATATACTGTCCTCCACATGTAATTCTCCTTTGCTCAGTGTTCTGTCCTTGTCTGTTTCTCTTTCTTCCCAGGATACACTCTCCCATATCAAAAGAATTGCCTTCTTTCCACATTGCAAATTTTGATATGGTGGGCTTTTTTTGTTTTTTGTTTGGGGCACTGGGAATTAAACTCTAGGGCATTCTACCTTTGAGATACACCCTAAACACTTTTTAAAGATTTTTTTAAAATTTTGAAATGGATTTCCCTAAGTTTATGAAGGTCTTCCTAAGTTCCTGAGGATGGTCATGAACCTGAGATCTTACTGTCTCAGCCTCCCAAGTACTGGGATTATAGTTGTGGAACCACCACACCAGAGTCTACCTAAATTTTTCAGTGGCAATTCTCTTATCACAGATAAAACACTGCTTACTTTGCATGTCAAATAAGAACTTCTGGCCCACAGATACATGTGAGAAATATGTAAATTACTCTTTTCTTCAACTAAAGAACTCAATTATTTTATTTTGGCTTTTGGTGCTGGGATCAAACCCAGAGTTTTGTTCATTTTAGGTACGTGCTCTATCACTGAGCTACACCCAAACTTCCAGAATCAAATCTTCACGAGATGTGTGGAAAAGATCCGAGGTTATGGTTTGAATATAAAATGTCCCCTGGAAAAGCGGATGTATTGGGACTGCAAAAATGTTGGGAAGAGAAATAATTGAATCATGAGGGCCCTCACCTCATTAGTACATGAAACCACTGATGGTTTATGACTTGAATAGATTTACTGGGTGGTAACTTAGGTAAACTATGGCTGGAAGAGCTAGATTACTAGGGGTGTGATCTTGGTTTCTGGCCTCTAAGATGTGAGACAGCCTCCCTCTGTGTACCCTGCCACTGCCACCATTTATGTTTTAGAGGTGGTCTCTTGAAACCATGAGCCCCAATAAATCTTTCTTCCTTTAAGTTGTTTTGGTCATAGTGATAGGGAAGCTGACTAAAACACCTGTTCCTTCAGGAGAGATGAGGCTGAGCCATTTGTTCAGGGTTGGATGTGTGCTCAGCTTCTGCCATGTAGAGTATTAGGAAAAATCTCCTGGGAGATCTGGGCAGATCCTTTCCTCTCTCCTTTCATTTCTGCTTTTGAGGATGCAATGCTTAAAGATCCTGCAACCATACTGCAGCCACGAGGGAAAAATGAAGGGAATAACAGAGATGCCGACACAGCTCCATGGTGTCACGGAGTAACACCAGCAACATGCCAACTCTAAGACAGGTTTTATGGGAGAAGGAATATATACCACTTTTAAGCTCCTATTAATCCAAATAAATGCCATTGCAATCAAATAAATCCCATCCACTAGACACGGCCTCCAAGCATTTCCTCATGCACGATCCACAATCGAGTCTCACCAGAGTCTTCACTCTGTCTATGGCACAGTGGGGCTTATTTTCAGTTTCAAATTCACATGTTTTCATCTCTCACTAGCCTGGAAGTTCATTCTCTACATTTAGCCTTCTACTCATCCTTGAAGATATGCTCCACCAGCACTCTTTCCAGAAATCCTTTAGGGGTTAGCTCAGGTTTTCTCCATGTTTTAGGAGCTGTTGTGACATACACACACACACACACACACACACACAGAGGCATTCATATGTATTGTCGATTTTGCCTTCTTTTTATTAATTATTTAACTATCATCTTATTATTTATGTGTCCTCTAAAGATTCAGCATGCTGTGCCTAAGGACTGTAGCTTATTCATTTTTTCCTAATCATTTTCGGGATAGTCATCTGTAAAGGATTTGTGGAGCGCAGCATAAGAGAAGGAAGGATCGTGAATCAAACCCCCTGTATTATGTGTGTCCACACTTTTTTTTTTTTGCGGTACTGGGGATTGAACCCAGGAGCATTCTACCTCTGAGCTACACCCCCAGTCCTATTTTTTTATTCTTTATTTTGAAACAGGTTCTCACTAAGTTGCAGAGAGCCTCACGAAATAGCTGAGGCTGGCCACGAACTCGATCCTCTGGTCTCAGCCTCGCAAGTAGTGGGATTACAAGCGTGCACCACCACCCCCAGCTGTGTCCACACTTTTCTACCGACCTCTCCATTTGCTCCTGTGCAACATGGCTGGGTGCTCCCCACTGAGATGAACAGTGATATGCTTCTGCTCTGGATGGTTGAGCCGGGGTCTTACAGGACTCCAGAATTCGTCATGGCCACCATTGAATTCTATCCATAGCTTCATTACACACTTTTGAAGGTTTTGTTTCACATCTATGAATATTGGATATAATGTCATTTGTTTCGTGCTTGGCTTTCAGATGAAGAAATCACCAACACTGTGATGGTTTGGATTTGAATGCCCCCCAGATCTCCTGCGGTAGATGAGGCCACCATGTTGGAGGCGGGCTTGGTTGCTGGGAAGCGGTCCCTGGCAGTACAGCCCTTCCAGGAATGTATATATCTCTCACCTTCTCTTTTGCTCTATCTGCTCCCCATCAGGACACCCCGAGAAAGTGCAGCTTTGGCAGAAACTGGGCCCCACGTGGACTATGACCTCCGAACCTCTCTGGAACCATGCACAAATAAATCTTCCTTCCTCCAAAGGTTGTGTGTGAAGTGTGTGGGTCACAACGATGAGAATGTTGAATGTTGACTGAAACTTTCAAATCTTTCAAAATCTTCTGTACTAGGCCCACTTCCAAGTTCTGAGTGATTTAAGTACCCAGGATTCTTTGCCTGCATTGATTTTATAGTCTTATAAAGAATACATCTGATACACATTTAGCTATGACTAACTAAATGCTGATATATTGGATGACCATGTAGCAAATGTCTTTGTAATGCTTTTTAGGATATAATCTAGAAAAGACATTAATCTTCAAGATGCACACTACAAAATATCTGTCTAGCATACAATACGCAAAAGTAATTCTAAAAATAACACACTCTTAAAACATACCAAAACTTTATAGGGGATCACAAGGTTAAAAAAATCATCTGTTAAGAACTATGACAATGGCTAAAGAACCACTTGCAGGTACATCTGCTCCAGAGCAGAACAACATGGCTGGGGAAATGCCTGAAGGATTCCACCTCTCTCATCACTGTCAAAAAATTGGGGGGATTTTATAAGGTGCATTATTTCTGGAAATTATATTTCTTGAACATACTGTGAGGAAAATTCATGGTTCAAGAGACACAGTGGGTTTTCAACAAGTCATTGTTCTCTTCCTGCGTTCCCTCAAGACACAACATAATTTCCCATTTTTTTCTTTATCTGTATAATACGGTTTCTTGCTCCAATTTCCTCCCTATCAACTGTGTCTCCTTGCGTGTTATATCTCTTTGCAAAGACCTAACCAGTCTTCCAGGAAGCAATGAAACCCCAAGTCTCTCACAAAATCACATATTCACGAAAACAGAATATGTTACTTTCATCTACCAAACAAATGAATCAGTGGATACTGATTCATTTGTTTATATTCATGTGGGTCCCTCTGGGCTGAAGTATGCTGCGTCTTTCCACAGCAGAATGCTCCTGCTAATAGCTTCTTGTGGACAAACTCACCTTATTCAAGAACAGAGGGTAAGGGGAAAAGAACCAGCAAGTGGTCTAGGCAAAAATACCGCAAGAAAGTGAATCACATACTGCCACACAGCTGTACTAGAAGAAGTCGCAGTAAGACTACAGGAGGTAAGGCAAAGTTGGCAATGTTCACAAAACATTGAATGGCAAAATACATATGAGGCACATACTTGAAATAAACCCCTAGAGAGTGCACATGGCTGGAAATAGGTAAAACACCAGGAGGATAGGGTCAAGAAAATGACAGTATTAGCAGATGCTTATATAGTGCATGATATAGGAAATATCGTGAGCATTTTGTACATATTATCCTATTTAACACCCACCACAACCCTATAAAGTAGGTAGGTATTATTATTAAACATGTTTACAGAGATGAAAGAGAGCATAGTTAAATAACTTATCAAAGTTCAAAATTAAGATTCTGATTCTGGTAGCCTGAATCCCAAGCCCACTCTGCTATTATGATGCTATTCTATTTCTATAGGGTGATAAATGTATATTTGAACAAAAATTATGAATAATGTAACATAAAGAAAAAGTTAAGTAGGGTGAATAGAGGCAAAATAGCATATAAACAACTGATATCTCTGAGGGAAAAACAGTGGCTAAGACCTTCATAGATATTACTTAAGAAAACTTCTGAAAAATAAGAAATGAACTGATGCTACATTTGGAAACCAGTTTTTGCGTAAGTTTATCTCTAAAGATTTATCTTTAACTTTCAGATCATGTTTTAAATGGGAAGATAAGAAAAGTTTATTTAGTAAACACTTCATGTATGAGAAAATAATGGAAATGATGCTCAAATCTGAGGCTTTCCTCAATAAATTAATGGGCATTAAAATCATTAGGACAAAAAATCAAATAAATAATAAAAAAATAATTAGGACAGGCAGACAGAAAATTGAGTCATCTATAAGGCAGACAACCCCTGCTGATCAAAGTGTTCTCTATTATAATATTTATTGATAAAGGATAATAGGACTAATCGGACAATGCTCTTTTTTTTTTTTTTTTTGCGGTACTGGGGATTGAACTCAGGGGCATTCTACCTCCGAGCTATACCCCCAGCCCTATTTTTTATTCTTTATTTTGAAACCGAGTCTCACTAAGTTGTGGAGAGCCTCACTAGGTAGCTGAGACTGGCCATAAACCCGGATCCTCCAGTCTCAGCCTCCCGAATGCTGGGATTACAAGCGTGCACCACCATACCCGGCTGGGACTATGCTTCTAATGTTGTCAAGAATATAGACTCAAGAATTTTCTAAGTCAAACTATATTTTAAATAGAAGGGCAGCAGACAAGCATCTTTGATGGTTCAATCCCCAGTGCTGCAATAATAATGTGAAACAAAAAAAAAGTATCAGATCATATGGGACCATCTTCTGGAGACTCACATAGTCATTAGAACAATTTTTGTTTATGCAGTTCAAGATTAAAACAGTACCCGTGCTTTGTTCTGGGAAGGAGTAGGATATTCTGATCATAGGAAATGATGGTTGAGAGCATATTGATTTTTTCCTGTTCAGAAAATAGTGTCATTGACTAAACAAGAAGAGCCTTTGACAGCAGAAAATAAAGAGAGCAGGATTTTCATCACAGTCCCTTGATTCCTTTCTATTGAATTAAAAAAAAAATGCTTTTCTTTTTTTGTTGTTTTTTTTGGGGTTTGTTGTTTTTTGTTTTTGTTTTTGTTTTGCTATCCCATCATGTCATTTCTCAGGTATTTTCAGGTCCTCAATAGAATGAGGACCTGAAGCCCAATGGAAGACAGGCCTTTGACCCCCAGGGCTCTGGCTTGCCCCTGCAGATGCTAAGGCGAGCCGATCATGCAGAGAATCTCTTCCAGTGAGAAGACACACAGCGAAATTCATCACTCTAGTAACCTCACTAGCATGTGAGATTGGGGGTGCAGGCAGCGCGGGTTCCGGAGGGAATCACATCCAGCGCGGAGTGCGCGTGCATTTGTATCACGTTGGACCTCAGCTGGTGTATAATTGCAAGGCATCAGTAAAAGGGTGTTAAAAATATTCAAGTCAGCAAGCAGTTGCTCTTTGCCTGAGTCAGTCTTGTTTGGTTGAAGGGAAACTCCTTTCTTTTCTAAATTTATTTGGTTCAACATTGTCATGAGAGACCATTGTTTTGTTTCTTACCTGCTCTTTTAGCAGGTGTGGACACTGACTCTGGGTTTAGTACTGTTAGCGACCTTCCCAGTCTTCTCAAGTCTCTCCCTTCTTTCCCTTTATTCCAGCTGCTTTGCAAAGTCGATTTAACTTTTGGTTAACTAGGGATAACCATAAGTAAGCCAGTTCTTAGCACTTTATGGTGCTAGTGATAGGAATTAAACACCCTCAGAAAGGGGTTTTATTTAATCTGAAAATGGCTGGAAAAATCACACTCCATTATTGTTGTGTTAGTATGCCTTCTTTGCTCAGTATGATTTTTTTGACTCTCGACACATTTTATTTGAAATGTACACAGAGCTAATTACCCTCAATAACAAATTTCTAATCCAGCATCGCCCACTCTCTGGGTACTTCAGCAAGACGATTCTGTGCACTCTAAAAATAACTGCATCTAATTTGCCTTTTCTCATTAGGGAAGACTATTTTAAAAAATGATCAAAAAGGCCATTTTTAAGCTCATTTAGCGTAAATTATTTGTGCAAGTACTTCTTTTGTATACATTTGGTCAGGTGGCTTAAGAGAAAATATCCTTTACTAGGGCCTCTGTAGTGGCATGGTTTTATTTTTTTTTATTTATCAATATTCAAATTTGACATTTGGAGGCTAAGAATTTACAAAGAAATACCCATGGCCTAGATTTTACATCCCTTCTCTAGAAATTAGACTAGGGTTAAAAAAATAGAAAAGAAAATAAAGGGGAGGGAATTTACCAGTCGATATTGTCGAGTTCCATCTGATAAGCTAGGAAGGAGGTTTCAGTAAAGCAAAGGTCAAAGAATGCTTAGAATTCTCTTCCTCCTTAAAAAAAATATGGTTTGAACTTTTGAATCAGCAAAAATATTTTAGGAATTTGCATTTACCTCACTCATTTTGATTTTTATCATATTTGGGGAGAACTTATGATTTTTGTACGTTAATAAAATACAGAGAGCTAGCAGGGCGTGGTGGCGCACACTTGTAATCCCAGCATTTGGGAGGCTGAGACAGGAGGATCTGGGTTCGTGGCCAGCCTCAGCTACCTAGTGAGGCCCTCTGCAACTTAGTGAGACCCTGTTTCAAAATAAAGAATAATAAAAAAATAGGGCTGGGGGTATAGCTCGGAGGTAGAATGCCACTGAGTTCAGTCCTCAGTACTGCAAAAAAAAAGTACATATATATATATATATATATATATATATATATATATAGAGAGAGAGAGAGAGAGAGAGAGAGAGAGAGAGATACATGAAGATGTGTCTTGTTGTTCCCAACTCTGTTATTTATAACCTCACTACATCATGTTTTCTGTGAATAAAGTTTTTGTGCAAGATGATATAACATAGTAAACTCTGTCCTGGGTTTTCAGAATGCTTGAATTCAGGGGGCACCTCTGGCATGCATTAGCATGTAAACTTAGGCCAATTATTTACTTTTTCTAGGTTCTAGGTTTTTAATATGAAAAACTAGACCCATTGTATATTTTATTTTTTAAGAGAAATAAAACCTGTACACATGCACAACCTCCTCCCACACAAAGACAAGTCATTACTGTGATATTTTAAAGGCAAAAAGCTCATAGTTCTAGAAATATAATTGACCCAAGAAAAATGGAATCTTCGTTGCAAGAGTGATCATTCTTTTTTTGGATATACCAGACATCCATCTTCCTCAAAGGGCATGAGTTGTGCACACTAATTTGTTACCTGGCCCTCTTATGAGACAGAATCACCCTCCTCCCTAAGGTTACCCTCAGGTTCATGCTTGAAAAGTCCCCCAGTTTGGGAATGCTACCTCCTTACATAGCAAAAATGGCTTTTCTGGCATGATCAAGATTATGGATCTTATGTGAGTATGGCTCCTGGACTTTTGGGTGGGATTCTCTTATCATATGAGCCCGTAAGAGAAGGGAACTTTCTTTATCCAGCCAGAAGCAGGGGGAAGGTGAGCTTGAAGGTCAGTCATGGGCTCCACGTGGGAGCTGGACCTACAGTCTCTCTGGCTGGATTTGGGGACCACAGGTGAGGACCAGGAGAAGCTTGTAGGAGCTCTGCACAGGCTGGTGAATAGCCAATAAGAAAACAGGGCCCTCAGTCCTACAACTGCAGGGATCTGGATTCTCATTCTGAATGAGTTTGGGAATGGCTTTTCCTCCAGAGCCTTCCTCGGGGGGGGGCCAATGCCCTAATTTTGGGGCTGGGAGACCTAGGACAGGAAAATCATTTGAGCCAATTCAGCCATCTGACCTGCGGATCTCTAAGCTAACACATTTGCTTTGCATTAAACCTTTGCATTAGACGGATTTGTTATGGCAGCATTAGAAAACCAGTCCAGTGACTGAGCTCAGCCTTCCCAGGATGGGCCAGAAGCCACACCTGCTTCAATACCTGGGGCTCCAAGGCAATCCCCTGGCCACAGCCAGCCGACAGCAGACCTGGAAGGGATTACCTGTGCAGCACACACTTCGTAGGATTCAAATGTCCACAGAAATACTTTGTTTGCAAAGTGAAATCCACACGCCTAACATGGAAACTCTGGGATCATCACAGAGGAGGAATTAATGTTCAGCTTTTGCGGTTTCAGGACTATTCCAAACAAAGCTGCAGCTTAAACTCTGGAGGGATTGTGAAGCAGTGCCCCACCGAATGGACCAATCCCCACAGCAGCCCCGTGTTTTTGTAAGTGATGTATTGGGCTTCTCTGCAGGGCCAGATGTGCATGTGGGCTTTTATTTGTTGGACAGGAGATTATAGAGACCTCTCGGTATGAAAGTGTCCATTCTGGATTTCATTAGGAGCAAATGAGCTATGGCCAGTCCCGGGGCTTAAGTGGGGACCCAGGCTCAGAACACAGCTGTTTCCTTCTCTTTTCCGGGTTTGAAAAAAAAAACACTGCTGGAGATGGACGGGGTCTCCTGTCTAGCCCCTGCTGCCATTTAGGCTGCTCTTTGAGTTCAGCTGTTCCACAGCTGCCTCTGCATCCTTCATCTTGCCTCCCTGGTAGCCAGCATCCTTGGTAACCAGCATCCCTGGACCATCCCACTGGGAAGGGCGAGAAAGCGGGGCTTCTCCCTTCTGACTGCTGCTCAGGGCTTTGCTTTCTTTTGCTAAGGACCCAGAATTTCCAGTTGTGGAGTGGATTACGTTTTGTGGAACCATGTCTCCTGATTCGGCAACTTGTTTCCCTGTCCCCCGCAGCGATCTCGTCAACTTCACTCACAGCGTGGTTGGTCAGAGGAGGTTTCCATTTGCTCGTGGATGGCTGTGAATCACTGGGGGATGGACTTGTCATTTTTATTCCTGCCTCAGCATTCATCTGACTCCCTGGCTCTGAATAATATACGAAGGGTACTCTGCAAGGAAGCACTTTACTTGTACTGATTCTAAATTTATTGCCTTTTTAATTTTATAGTATTCTTGTTTGCTCAATGTATAATGCATAGTTTCATTTTCGGCAGTCTGGATGTCTACCAGGACACCCGTCCAAAGATCCAGCCCTAGTGGTAATCAATAAACAAGAAGAACCTCTTTTGCCAGAGTCATCAGCGTCTCCACTTTATTCTTCTTCAGCAACATGCTCCTAAAGAAGACAGTGAGTGAAAACTGTTAACTAATGCAGGACCTCTGGGTGTTACTGTCAGTCCATTTACTTCTTTGTTAAAAACTTTTATTTTTAATCAAACCTTTCAAAACCTTTCTTTTATTTTCCTTCTACATAGATCAATACCTCTGTACAAGAAGTGGGTAGAGCCTTTCTGATAGTTACATTAAAAGTTTCTAAGGAATCATTGAGTTATTGATGCTACAGTCTAACAGCTGAACAGAATCTATTAGACTGTAATCGGTTGCGCCAAAGCACGGATTTGTTTTCCAAAGTCAAGACTGTCTCCTTCTTATGTCTCCACTTGGGTCTTTTATCCACTACCTCTTCTCTTGACATCTAATACAGTGCTTCTCCATCTTAGTTTGGATGTGAATTCCACGGGGATGTTGTGAAGACTCAGATTCTGGTTTGGTAGGCTGAGGATTAGGCTAGCATGTCTGCAGTTTTATTGAAAGCCAACAAAGGCCCTGATCCTGCTCTGGTCAATACCTAGCTTAGTCCCAGACCTACATGGTTGTCTTCTAGTTTTGCCAATCAATGGTTGATGACCTTGGATGAGTTATTTAAATTTCCAAGTCTTCGTTTATTCATGCAATATTATCTATCTAATAATTTTGCAGCTAGAATAAGATGGATAAATGCATGTAAAACAGTGGCACATCTCGTCACTAGGGAACACTCAAGAAAGGACAGCTTTTCCATGAATGTTTTCTTTCTGTCTTCTGCATGTGTTCTCTTGTTCAAGTCTTTTACCCATCTACTCAAAATAGCACCTAGAAGGAGATAGAGTCCAGAGCTGGTGTATGAGGTGTGCTTATGACTGTGAGAAGAACATCATCAGTGTTGACTCAGAGGAAAATGCTGGGCTGACAAACACTGGACAGTGGGCTGTGTGCTATAGACTTGTAGAACGTTCACCTAGCCCACCCATGACAGCAGAGAGAGGTCATGGGCCAATGACCTCAGTGCGATGGCATTTGGAGTGAGGATTTAGGGTGGTGACTGGTTCATGAGAGTCGAGAACCCTTGAAGGGGATCAGTGGCCTTTTACCAGAAAGCCCACCTCACTCTTTCACCATGGAAGCCATAGCAAAAACAGCGGCTGCATCCGTGAACTAAGAGTGTGCCTTCCATGACCAAGTGAGACTGGTGACCATCTTTGTCTTGGATATCTGGCCCCCAGAATTATCTGTGAGAAGAATGATCTGCGGTTTACGAGCCATCCGCTTATGGTGCAGGCTGAGTATCTTTTATCCAGAATGCTTGATACCAAAGTGTTTTGGTAACTTTTAAATTTCATTTTGAAATATTTGCTTATACAAAATGAGATATCTTGGAGATGTGACTCGAGTCTAAAGTGACTTCACCTGTGGCTGCAATTCATTTATGTTTTATATACTCTGTATGCATATAGCCCTGAAGGTAATTTTGTATGATATTTTCAGTGTGCCTGAGGGTTTTTTTTTTTTCTTTTGCAGTAATGGGAATTGAACCCAGGGCCTCATACATGCTAGGCAAGCACTCTATCACTAACTACATCTCCAGCTTAGTATATCTCCGTTTTGATTGCAACATGTTACATGAGGTCAGGTTTGAAATTTTCTACCTGTTGTGTCATGTCAGCACTCAAAATGTTACACAATTTGCAACATTTTAGATTTGGGGTTTTGGGATTAGGGGTACACAACCTCTGTTTTTTTATAGCAGTCTGAAGTAACTAACTCAAACTGGCATGCTTCCATATCTATAAGAAAGTAGCCACAGCTGATAAGGTCATTAAGAAAGCAGTATGAAGAGATGGTATGGGGATAAGACATGTGTCCAGAGAATCCTCTGTTCTAGGTTACTATTTAAGAGCAGGTTCATTTTAGGGGAACTTTACATGTGAGTTCACCAAGAAATGGACCAGACTGGTTCAGTGGTGTCTCTCCCAGTACTGACTTTAAGGAATCTTCCACCAACCCCCAGGTGCATGTAACCTACTATGTCGGGAGCCAGCCCTCGAGGCTACAGGGTTGGGGGCTCCCTCTTTAGGTGGGGATCAGGATGAGGTCGCAAGAATACGCTCACACCCAATGCAGTGTTGAAAACGTATCTGTTTTATTCATCTTACCCATCGTTTCTTACTCTTTTTTACATTGAGGAAGGAATTTTTACAGACTTGTTTTTCTTAAAGTTAAGTGGGTACATCTTTAACTAGAAAAGCTATTTCCCATAGTAGTTGAGGGGATAAGAAAACAGCAAAGGTTACAGAATACAATATATATATAAAAATTCTTTTAGTACAAAAATAGTGTTAAAGGTTAATGATGGAGAGGAAACTCTATTCATTAGATTAAATCTTCACTATTTGCTCAGCTCCTGTTAGGTAGCTAGAAAGTAGTTAATGAGTGGTGAGACAAGGGGGAAGTGTTTCAGAGAGAGAAACTATCTGTATTAAAGCTTTCTTTACTCACAGATAAAAAACAGTAGATCTAAGTTCCTTTGAGTTGTATCTAAGCTTGCAAGGTTCAAATCTGATGTTTGTAGAGGGTTAATGAATATCTCTGATGCGAGCTGAGGCATTGTTCTTTTCACAATCCATTTAGCCATCCTGTGTCTCTAAGAGATTTTTCTTTATAATTAATGTGAAAACAAAACCCAAAGCACCCCAAATTTCCAGAATATAATAATGCAAAGTGGGAAATGCCATGTGTTCCTTCTTTTGGAATCAACTGCCTTGCAAGATTCCAGTGGGGCCGGGCCCTTGCTCAAGGCCCAGCTATTAGGATGACGTTGCACCACTACACTTGTATGATTCTCTATCATTTATAATGTGTTTCCATGTCATAGAATTTTCTCTTAGTTAGTCTGTATACCTATTCCCCTATAGGAGAAAGGAACCATTTTTATTTTCACAATTGAGTATAAGGAAGTATAGAGAGTCCAGAAAACCTGTTCTGTAAGTGGTGGAGTTTCTGACACCAGGTCCAGAGTATTCTCCTGACAGAATTTGCAACATCTCAGAATACAATTTGTATATTCAAAAGTCACAGCAGACTAGATTGCACTAAAAAAAAAATCTTCTCTATGACTATGTATTTGTGGAACAAATTTATTTTCTCCAATCTCTTTATACAGGTTGAATATCCCTTATCCAAAATTCTTGGGACCAGAAGTGTTTCAGATTTTAGAGTTTCTGGATTTGGAAATGAATATTTGCATAGACTGTCAACTGAGCATCCTTAATTTGAAAATCTAAAATGCTACAAACTTTTTGAGCATTTTGCCAGCACTCAAGAAGTTTTGGGATTTGAGAGCATTTGGGACTTTGGATTTTTAGATGAGAGATGCTCAAGATTGGAGGAAACCTTACTCTCTTAAAAGAGGAGGGAAAATAATCAAGAAGGAAACCGAGCTGAAAGTCAGTGAATATAATGGACAAATAGGATAAGACAAGGTATATACCATCGCAGCAGATCAAAATCTTCAGGTGGTCAAAATATACAACATTTGTTTTGTTTTCATGTAGGCAGGGATGGGCAGTAAGGAAAGAACAGAGAGCCCCAGGGTGGTCTGATCCATCCCAATGGAAATGTCTCTTGTTCCTTCTTGCTTTTCTTCCTGCGCTTGCCATCTTTGTTTCCCATCATTGCCTCTTAAAAAAAGAGAATAGTGGAGTTAGAAAGTAGCGTCGAGGTCACCCATGCGTTGACTCTGTGTTTGTGAATAACTGAGGGGCAGTGTTCAGAGGAAGCACTAGAGCACTAAGAGAACCCACCTCCTTCTTCCGGTTACTTTGCTCAGCCCCTGCAGGGGAAGCCGCCTCCCTTCTTCCCTTCCATTTCTCAGGGCAAGATTAAAATTCAAACCCAGCACGAACAAGCACTTAACGCCCTCCATAGTGGAGTGGAACAGTGATTTAGAGATCGTATTAGTTAGCTCTTGTTTTTGTTCCTTGTTTGTTGCACAAGATTTCTTCCCCATCTCTTTTTCTTTTTTTTTGGAAGTTCTGGGGATGGAACCCAGGGACACTCTACCTCTGAGCTACACATACTCCAACCCTATTTTTAATTCTTTATTTGGAAAAAGGGTCTCACTAAGTTGTAGAGGGCCTCCCTAAGTAGCTGAGGTTGGCTGCTTACCCGGATCCTCCTGTCTCAGCCTCCCAAGTACTGGGATTACAAGCGTGAGCCACCATGCCTGGCTTTCCCCATCTCTTTTGATAGAATATTAATTATAAGAATGCACAAGCCTTTGTCTATTCTTGGTGCTTGTTGGGTGGTGGGTGATTCATGGGACCCAAGCCAGCCAATTAGTTTTTCACTGAGATTGATGCAAGCAAAAAGGAAGACAATGAGCTGTAAGAGCGAAGAGATTGGTGTGTGGAGCGGGGATGCACGTTGGAGGAAGAGAAGCCCTACTTAGGTGCTGGTCGTGTCTGCTGAGTCCTTCCTCCCTCCCTCCCTTCCTTCCTTCCTTTTTTTTTTTTTTTTTTTAAGGTATTGGGAATTGAACCCAGCGGCATTCTTTCTTTGAGCTACAACCCCAGCCCTATTTTTTTATTCTTTATTTTGAAACAGGGTCTCACTAAGTTGCAGAGGGCCTCACTAAGTAGCTGAGGCTGAGCTCCAACCTGGGTCCTCCAGTTTCAGCCTCCCAAATGCTGGGATTACAAGCGTGCGCCCCCACACCCGGCTCTGCTGAGTCCTTTCTATTAGAAGAGGAAGAGCCCTTTGCCTCTTGAGTTGAGTTATGCTTCAGTCACTCACATATCAGGACTGTTAGTTGCTCTTCTATTGCCAGTGGGGTTCGAGATGGCCACCCAAGAACTTGCTTTTCAAGAGGCTTGTCAAAAGCTCCCAGTACTTTTTATAGTCTAAGCTACATTGAAAATCACCATCTTCTCACCAAGTAGATAGATAATTCACTACCTTGTCTTTGATCGCACACACTGCTGTCACTTCACACTTTACTCTGCCAAAGGTGTCTTCCCGCCAGACCAGCAACATGCATTGTAGCATGGCCCAGGTGGTTCTCAGGATGACACTTTTAATGGGAAGAAACAGAGCCCCAGGCGAATAGCAAATTTGAAAGGATAAAAACAGTGAGGAAGAATTCGGAATACAGGGTGTATTGAGATGACCAGCTTTTCCCATGTAGTGACAGGTAGAAATGCTCTATGAATAAAAATCAGTGGGACCTATAGGAGGTGGAGGAAGTTTGCTGAGGGAGCAAGAAATCACCGAAAATAAGGCGATCAGCAGATAAAGAGCCCCCATAAAACTGACTTTGCATTCTTCATTATTTGTCTGGAAACTGTCTTCTTCACGTGTCAGGCCAGTGTACCCCCCACTTGATACTCAAGTAGTGACTTGAGTATCATTTCACTCAGCCTCAGCAGAGACTGGTGAGTAAGGTATGCTTGTGTACTTACCCCCTGTAGGTGCTAGATAGTTACTGAGAACTCCATATCCTTATTGTTCAGGGAAGGTTCATCTGTAGTTGGTCCTTTATGTTTGTGAGACTGTACCTAAACGCCAGGAGTTGTATTATCCCTGTACAGCTTTTTAAAATATAATGTCTTGAACATTCATAACTCATATAAATAACAACTACTAAAAAGCCCACTGTATTTTACTATGAAAGACATGACTTTATTATAGAAAATATGTTTTGCTGATTTACTATGATGAACTCAAATGGTTTCATCTAAGGTATAAGTCTGTGTTATTTGAAGGAGGAGGAATCATTTTCATTCCTATGTGTAACTCATCTTTATCTTGAGGTAGAGAAGTTATTGGGTTTAGTCCTATGAAATAGGCATTATATATAATTTGAAATGTGTTAATTCTTCAATTGAAGTTAAAATATTAATCTGGCTGGCACTAAAATAGATGTCTTGTGGTTAGGCCATTTTATATCTTTATGAGGTTAATTAAAATTGCATAATGAATTAATCCATGTGAAATTTCTGTTTTTCATTTAGGATGGAAATTTTAGGGGAAAAGACATATGGTTATTAAGAGTTAATTTATCAAAGAGGAAGGTTTATTTTCCTCTAATCCAAGTAAAAAGACAGAGAAATAATATTCATTACTAGCTCCACAGACAGAAATGCACACACACACACACACACACACACACACACACACACACACACTCATACATAGGCCTACAATACACACCTTGACCAATACAATGGGATTATCTAGCTCTTTTTTATTTTTATCAGTTGTGTGTTCCTTCTCTACCATATTTGTTTAACTTCCTTTTCTCCTTAAACATAATTTTCTTCTTTGCTAAAATAGATGGTAGCTAAGGAATGAGTACAAACAGGAGAAATCCAATGGTTTGGTTTTCACAGGGCCATTTTATTCTGTAGGCAAAGGGCATGTAGATAGTCCAAAGTCCCTCTTAACTTAGCACAATTTCTTAGGTAGGAAACTAACTAAAAGTGCCAAAAGTAGTAAAAGGAAAAGAATGTTACCTGGATACATCTGTTCTTTTGGAATCAAATGAGAAGTAATTTCTAGACTAGTCCTGGCCTTTCTAGAAGCAGAACCCTAAGAAGAGACAGAGAACTAGGGAGGCTGGGGGGAGGGGAGGCAGAGGAAGGAAGGGGAGGGCCTGGAGGAGGGGCTCTGGGGACAGTGTGTGTGTGGGGGGGTTCTTGGTTGAGCTTCAGGATTCTCCAGGACTGGGGAGGAGAAGAAAGTCCTGAGCCATTGTGGTAGCTCATGACTTCCTTCTCTTAATGTTCTCCCAAGATCCAAGTAATGATTCCATTCTTTGGGTTGGTAAACTCTTTGAAACTGACCCTGTGTGAAAATGGCCCCGGCTTATATTGGGATACATTACTTTAACGTATACCTATATCTGTTTGTGTTCTTTTTGTGATTTTTATATTTCCTATGGAAAACCAATGAACATCATTTTACATCTGTAAAAATTTGATTTTTTTTTAACATTTATTGGGCATATTTTCATTGTCTTTTCCACTTCCCCAGTTTTAGGAGGAGGAGGCTCTTCCTTTATTTCACCTGGTCACCTCTTTGTTGACTTTCTCCCATCAACCCTGGCTCCCTTCCCCCTCCATGCGCCAGCTGATCGGTTGTACTTTCTGCAAGCAGGGTGCTTTAAGGAAGAGTGCTGGCCGTAGGAAGGAGGCTGGGTGCAGTCTAGAGACATGTCCCTCTGGTGACTGGCCAGGAAACCAGCCACTGGCTAGCCCACTCCTCCTGGGACTGGCCCACCTTTCTTGCCCAGTGCCGAGACTCAGTCTCTTTTGGACTACCACCTGAGGCACCCCTCAGGCATGCCCTTCAACCCACTAGTTTCATTCATTGCTTCAAGAAACTCACACTCCTCACTTAGAAAATCCCTGCAATATAATCTCTGTTCCCACTGCACTCCTGGAAGTGTTTTTGAGACCTCTGGATACTTCTCTAGGTTCTCAGTGTCTTTTATTCTCACCAGCATTGAACGCTCTTTCTGAACCTCTCTTCATTACTTATTTGCCTCCCTCCCTTGCTTGAGATATGGTTGCTTCTGGAGATGTTGACCAGGATCCCTGCTGTTTCTCCAGACTTACATGCTGTCGCTCAGCACCCCAGGACCCTGAGCATGCATGATTCATCTATACTTCTTGTTGTGAAGTAATTCATAGCTCCGTCACTCGTTCCTATATTCATTCCTTCAACAACCTTATATAAACTCCTGCATCAAGCACTAGGAGAGACATTGGAGGTACAGAGATGGAGGGCCTTTGAAGTAATCAATTAGATTAGCATAAGACAAGTCCCAAGGGTGACTTAAACTGATCCCTAAGCTAAGCTGGTACCTGAAGTGTACAACTGCTAAGCGTGCATTCCACACTTTTAAATCTTCCCTTTACACTGCACCTAGAGGTGACTTTATCTGAGGTCATCTTAGTCTGAGGTCATCTTAGTCTAATAATAGCATCATATACCAATCCCACTCCCTCCTCCCCAAGCGCAAACCCTACATCAGCTGATCTTTCATAAATGTCAACAGTAATGCCATCCTCTGAAAGGAAGGTGAAGATTAGCCCATCTGGTTCAACTGGTTTGTCATCGTCGCCATGACTTATAGCTCTTATCTCACATATCTTATAAATTTTCACTTGAATTTGCCCTTCTGCTATTCATGCAAAAGGCTGACGACGTTACACAAGTTAACCTAAAATAGAGCTTGGTTAAGTCATGTCCATTCAGTAATGCTTTTGGCTAATGCTAACCCCTAATTCTCCAAATTAACTTTCAACGCCCAAGCCGGGCGTGGTGGTGCACGCTTGTAATCCCAGCATTTGGGAGGCTGAGACCGGAGGATCTGGGTTGGAGGCCAGCCTCAGCTACCTAGTGAGGCACTCTGCAACATAGTGAGATCCTGTTTCAAAATAAAGAATAAAAAATAGGGCGGGGGTATAGCTCGGAGGTAGAATGCCCCTGAGTTCAATCTCCAGTACCGCAAAAAAAACAAAAAACAAAAGCAAACAAAAAAAAAACCTTTCAATGCTCTTTACTTTCTGAGTGCTTCAGCGAATGAATGGGTAAATCAATGAGTAAATAAGAAAGTGAAAGATGTTGATTTTTCATCCATGCTCATTTTTATTAGGGATTTCATTTTTGCATCCACTACCAACTTCGCTTCTTTTATTTTAGGTTATCATGCTTCCTTCCTTATTACCAGTTTAAAGGAGTAATACTGTTTATTTCTCAACACATTTCTGGCAATGTTGAAGCTGTGATTGATTTGAAGGTGACTTGGCATTAATTGTGATCGATGGTATTAGTGAGTACAAAGACCCTGTTATTAAGTATGATTTACCCTCTTGTGTTTCTATATCAATCATAAGAAAGAATTTGCTTATTTTATTATCACTTAAATTGAGATCATACGCTGAGATGTCTGAAAATATTAACTTTCAAGTTAGCTATCAGGTAAGTAAATAATGACTCAGAATCATTCCTGCATATGTCCAGTTATTTATTAATTTTATCAGTAAAGATCCTGTCATTTTTTTCCGCCTACTACACTCCTTTCCTCTATCAAAATTCTTACTCCCAGCCTCGCATGAGTCATTTTTTGATTATAAAGTAAGTAAATCATTAATCACATCCTGTTGGTATAAAATTCTTCAGTCATTAGAGAAATTAAAAGACTCAATATGGTTGAGTCCATCTTCCATGTTATTCAAGTTTGCAATTCGATAGTGAATTTTGAATAAATTCCTGATTTGTTGCAACATGTGAATTAAGCAAGCCATTTCTTTACTCTGCTTCAAGTATGTTATTCAAGAACTAATGATCATCTGGTTTAGCATGTCAGACCAAATATCTGGGTCGGTCAGTCAAGTCTGATTCTTAACATATTATAGAGATGATGCTGATCTTTCATTTCATGTCCAAGAAAATTAAAAAAAAAATACTCATCTCCTAAGATTACCTGGGTTTTCTTAAGAAGATGCAAGATTGAAACCACTTGATGATGTTCAATTAAAATTTAATGGATACTCACAACTCTACAACAACTCAATTCCTACAAAATAAATATTTTTGTTGAAATATATGTGTATATTTTATTTTAAATTATCAATTGCCACCTATTCCTGGAAAAATACTCAGGTACCATAAAATCATCATTTGCAAATTTTTAAAGAATTCTAAAAGAAAAAGCACAAGAGCTTATATTTGGATTCTATGAGTATTGCTGCAACACCATTAAGGCAAAGTAAAATTCCTTGAGTCCAAAAATGCATAAAATTTCTGAGAGTAATAATTAAGCTCTCCCACACATATCTAAGCATTCACATTCTCTCTACTATATTCGCAGAGTAACTTTCTGGAGGACAGAGGTCAGTTGTCACTGGGTCACCTGCATGATGGTTGACTGCTGGGATGCTTACAGGGTATTTAGGATCCAAGACCTCCCAAGGTTCTAGATTTATTTGTTTTTTTGATCAAAGAACACATCAGTGTTTCAAAGGAAAGATGAGCACCTTCTCGGGTCATGCCCTGCTTCTGTGCTCTGAGCTCTGTCTTAATTCACTGGAGGCTGATGTCTGCCTGATTTGGGGTTAAATATTAGTGAGCTTATTTGACTCTTAAAGTTATAGCCACTTCTTTCAACTCTAGTTTTGCCTCTTCTGCATTTAATTTTTTCTTCAACTTATTTCTCAACTTCTTTAGATATGGATAAGAGCTTTTTTGTTTGTTTGTTTTTAAAATGAAGACCACTGAAATCCCCAAAATATTGGCTTTTTGTCTGGGATGAGGGTTGAAGTCAGGGGCATTCTACCTCTGAGTTATACCCCCAGCCCTATTTTATATTTTATTTGGAAACAGGGTCTTATTAAGTTGCTGAGAGTCTCACTAAGTTGCTGAGGCTGATCTTGAACATGTGATCCTCCTGTCTCAACCTCCCAAGTACTGGGATTACAGGCATGCTCCACCACAGTCGGTTTTATTTTATTTTTAAAAGATGTTGCCTCATAAAAGTTTATTGAAGAAACTGCTCTGCTTTTTATGAAAAGGTTGAAAAGTTTTGTATCAGCACAGCATTTTAAGGATCAAAGAAATGTAGAGACCACAGAGAACCAGTAACTCAAATACCCTGAACCGAGTTGAGGAAAAAGAGGCTGGGACTTTCAGTGAGATTAATTGAGATAAGGAGGGTTGGAACAGCTGAGTTGACCACTACTTGGTCCTTGTTTTATTCTACAATCCTCAGAATAATTCCTTAGTAATTTTTTGTACCATTCATCATAGCTTTGGCACTTTATATTCTTTATTAGTTTTGTTTCTGAGACTACAGATGTGAGAAAGCACCCAATTTTCTTTCCACCTTTCTCAAAGATACTATCAGCCATCTTACTGCTGCCCATCCAATCAACCATCATTGATGGATTCCCTCCCTGCACCAGGCACTTTGGTAGGTCTTAGGGAGTACAAGGTCATGAGGAGAATTATTGGATTAGGGAAAGTTTTGTGTCTGGACTGAAAAACCATCCAAGAGATGCAATGAGAGTCCCTTCCTACCACATGTTGGTATGTCTTTGACGCTCCTTTTCCTTTAAGGAATGCTCAGCACAAGAAAGCTTGGAATCATGTATTGTTTCTCATATGGAAGCATGGAAGAGATGGAGAAGAGCTAGGTTTTCTCTTTCCACTTCAAGTCCACCATGTTCAGAACAATCATACTGGTACTTAACTACATTCTACTCCTTTCTGTAAGAGTGAACTGTATCTGGGAGCAGAGCTTCTACACCTCAGTAAGAGGAACTAATAAGAACTCTCACCCTTGATTCACAGAGCATTGATAGAGGCTTATGTTAGGAGATCTGAAATGACTAAATTGTCTAGTCTTTGAAAATTATTCCCTGGGAACCTCCTTATTTACAACTCTATCTGCTTGCTTCATAGACAGATAGGCAATGCGCAGAAGAAAAAAAAAAATGATGCCAGAAAGAAGACTATCTGGTACTCATGGGCAACCAAAATTGCAATATTTACTGAGGGTACAGAGTTGCCTTTCCCGCTGAGAGAGTGCTGTCCCTGTGTCCAGCTGAGTGTCAGCTCTGTTCTTGAAGTCCTTTTTGGAAACATACCCATGACCAGAGAACCCCAGGCTCCATCCAGGGTGTGTACTTGGCTCCCTGAAGGGAAATTAAGGAGAGCTTGTGACAAGAAGTAGAATTTGACCTGGATCTTGAGGAATGACAAAGATGATAATTAAAGAGTGTCTTAATGAACGGGTGTTATTGAGTGACTTTGCTACCTCTCAAAGCATTGTGGAGTGGTGGTGGTTATGGGAACTGGGTTGAAGGAGTTTGACCAGAAGGAAACAATGGAGGGAATGCTCAGGCCACTCCCGGAAGTGCTTCTGCAGAGCACAGAGCTGCTTCTTAGTCTGTTTTGCTAGACTGGGACAAGGTCTTTCAGTGTATGTCTGGGGCTTTGGCAGGAGGATGTAATTAGGTGCTCACTAAATGGGCACAAAATGAAGAAACTAAAGCCCTTGCTCACATTTCTTGGGAACACAGATGTTTCGGTCAACTTTTCTATTGCTGTGACCAACGTACCTGACAT
>PVLC010014912.1:0-38315 GCA_004027655.1 Graphiurus murinus
TGGAATAAAAGGTTGAGTATATTGAGCTGATGTGTTGTTAAAGATTAGCGATAGTGAATATGTCCAGTGAGTCTGGTAGTCAATATAGAGTTTTGAGTGTGATAGTAGGAGATGGTCTTGATATGAGACAGGGAAAAAAGAAAAAGAAAAAGAAAAGAGAGGAAGTAAAATGTTGAGGAGAGAAATATATAGGGGAGAGCGGAGGGGGAAGCTTGTAGGCGGGAAAGGGAGATGATTCAACAGGCTAAGCAAGTATTAACCAAGCAAACAATCATCCAAACAGACTTATGTAAATCACCGCAAAGCAAAACGAATACTGAGTAAACACATATATAACACATTAAAATAAACAGACTAACAAAGATACAAAAACCCAAAACATAAAAGTGGCAACCAAGCATTAAGACAAGCACTCTGCTAGTTCATAAGTACCGAGCTTAAATTTTCGAGTGTGTCTCTGGTGTTTGTATTTGCTCAGTCAGTGCAAGCAGGGAGTTTGTTGCTGTTAGCTTATGTCTCTGGGCTGTTCACATGAATTCCTGAAAGACAGGGGCCCAATTCAACTTACATATCCCCGTTGCTGGAGTTTCTGTTGTTGCTTGTTCCTCCTGTGGTCGCGGGGGGGCGCTCTGAGTCAGTGGAGGTCTGGGTAGCTGGCGGGCGGGAGTTGTATGAGGGGGGGTGCTGGTGCGCAAAATGGCTCCTGCGCTAGCTCGCTGATCCCGCAGGTTCGCGACTCCAGATGTTCACGGATTCCGCCACTGGTTCGCGTCGCGCGGTGCCCGCTTCCTTGTTTCCTGGAGTCTGCGCAGTCCCGCTCCGCTTTTTTCTGTCCAGAAGTTGCGTTTTCTGCCATCCTGGATCAATCTCTGTTGTGCAGTCACTCGCCCAGTCCCTGCAGTGGTGCCCTGGAAATGTCCCACAAGAATTTATACTGCTCGTCCCGCGCTTCTGGTTTCTGGTGGCTGCAGCTGGTGGGGGTTCCCTGCCTGCCTGGATGTGGCACACCTCACCTGTTCCCTGGATCCACCGAGGTGCCTGGAGTTCTCAGTTCCGTGTCCCAGCTCCGCTGAGTTTGCAGCCCGCGCGGGGCCTGCGGACCGCTAGGGGCCTGCTCGGAGCCCGCGCGGAGCTCACGGCTCGCAGTGAGTCTCCTGTAGTTTCCAAAGGATCTCCAAGTCCTTTTCTGTTGTGGTTCAGCTTTCGCCCCTTTTTGTTGCTTTTTCCTTCTGTTAAGAAGCTGTTTTTTGGGGAAATTTGATTCGGAATCACAGTGTCTGGGTAAAAGGCATTTCACTCAGGCGCCATCTTGAGTCCGTCTCCGGAATGTGACTCATTTCTTTGAGCTGCCCTGCCACATATATTCAGAATATTTAAAAAGGTGAAGGGCATGCATTTTCTCTTCTATTCCCCTGTCCCTGAGAGAAACCAGTTGAACTTGAAATGGCTGACGTTGAAGAGCATAAGAGGATGAGTTCATGAGAGTTGATTTTGTATAGAGGAGAAAAGTGAGGCAAGAGAACAGAATTTCTGTATCTTCATCTAGGTTTTGTAAGCCATAATTATCTAGGTGTTTAGTTTATACTAATCAAATATTATTATATACAAAGGGTGATCATTTTTCATATAATGTGAATTTCCTCCAGGCCTTTTATAATATACCTGTAGGATGACTTTTACAAGGACAACAGAAGATTTACATGCTTGAGTTCACTAAAAATATTAGTGTTCTCTCAACATACACACACACACACACACACACACACACACACACACACACACATTAAAAACACAACAAAAACTATAGAGTTATGCCCAAGGGCTGACTCTCATGAGTTCAGAAAGAAGTTGGTCCTGGATACTATAATGTTCCTTACAGCTAAGCTTGATTTTTAATTTTCCTTAAAGTGGAGAAAGTAATATATAGCTAATAGTGCTGATAAAGATCCCAGGTAGCAAAATCAGGAAGGTAGAGAATTATTTTGATGTCTTATATACTTCAGGATATATTCATCTGCTATTTTTTTCTGCCCTTTAAACACAATTGTAATTGCTTCAGAATTATTTTGGGGAAGTTTAACACCTGGCATTACTTTGTGTTAATATGGCTCCCTCAATCTCCATACATATAGTTTAATTTTACCTACACAGCAACCATCTGAGGGCATGGAGATTATCATCCATACTTTACAGACCAGAAAGAAACATGAGATTCAAAAAGAAGTTACAGCAGTCAGCAAAGTATGGCCAGAATCTAGATTTTCTAACTTAAAATCTGATAGGCACTGCCAACTGCCATGTCATTTTCTCAGTAATCAGGATTTCTAATATGAACCAAACATTTATTTATTCCTGCCAGCCAGTTCCTTTTGATGACACACAACGGAAAGGAGACTGGAGGCCCAACTTATTGTGTGGTTTTTATGCTAGTACATTTAAGTTACCGTTTTGATCTCTCCAGTTTGTGGGTGGAATGGGGAAGAAGAGAAATGGAGAAATAGTCCATTAGCCAGACAGCTGTGTTTGTGTTTTCAGCTGTTCATCTGCACATGGGGCCATGGGGAGACCCTGTTCATTGGCAGAATAGCTGGTCTCGTGGCCAGGGATAGGTTAGCTCTTCAGAACAACACAGCCTCCTTTGTGCTCATTTTGCAGACTTGCCAAGGCATGAGATAAATTTAGAAGAAACACTAAAGTCTTGCTCAAACTAGGATTCTTCAAGTATTATTGTCTCTTCTTTTTTTAAAAAAAAAAAAAAAACATTAGACATCTTCATGCCTGATAGATTCAAGTAAGCAGATTAGCTATGGTGGGGACAGCTGCAGGTAGATTGGTTGAGACTACTGATACTTAAAAGTAGATTCTAAATCTAATTGAGCATTTACTATGTCAAGGTACTTGGGATATACTAGTGGGGGAAAATTCCTGCTGTAATAGTGCTTACATTTTAGGAGGAAGAAATAAATAAAAAATAAAAACAGTAAGTAAATGATGTAATACATTAAACAGTTATAAGTGCTATAGGGGAAAATCAGTCAGGGAAGAGGACAGGGTGCATTCTTAATTTTTTTCCTATTTTCTGGACCATATTAAATTTTCATTATTTGATTTTCCAATGTGTAAACTTCGAATTTTTAAACTGCCTTGATTCTCTTCTACTAACTCCACCCTCCTTTTTTCCAGGAATTAAATTGTATCTGGTGGGAGCAAGTATGTTGTCACCAATGTGGCATGAATTTAGGAGTGAGTAAAGAAAAGTGAGAAGAAAAGAAAATAATTACTTAGGAGTAAGTAGCATTAACAGTCTATATTAAAATTAACCTTTATTTGCTGCTTGCGTTCTCTTGTATTATGTGTATCAATAATATGAATTCATTCTGACTTGTCTAAGACCTGGTTTCAGTATAGAAAATATTTCTGCCCAGTGGAATGATATTTTCATGATCCATATACACCCTTTTTCTATTTAAAAGTGATTTGGGCATCAGAATGGAACAAACACAACACATAAAAGAAAGTTAAGACTAAGGAGAGGAGGAGGCTACTACCATACTCCAAGGGCCTCTGAGCCTCCCGGCAGTCATGACAAAGGGGAGGATGTACCAGTTTATCAGAGGAGAAGGAGGTTTTCTTTCATCTATTTTCCTAAAGGAATTATCGTGTTGGACTGTCAGTGAGGGAACAGAAAAATATAATGGGAAAATTTCTTATTAATAACTTTAGAGCAAATGCAAACCTGGTGTTGTTGGGCATGCTCGGTGTGACCATCAGTCTCCTTCCATCCTCCTAAGTTATTTTTCTTTCTCCCTCTTTACCTCCAGTCCCTTTTCTCCTTAGCATCTTTTCTCCTTAGTATCTGAGGATTGATTCCAGGACCTTCCACAGGTAACAAAAATCCTTGGATGATCAAAAGATGCTCAGGTCACTTCTACAAAATGCCTTAGTTTTTCCATATATCCCATGCTCACCCTTCCATATACTTTAAATCATCTTTACATTACTTGCTGTTATTGTTAGCATATGGAATGTTCCCTAGAAAAGCTCATGTGTCAGCAATGCAGAAATGTTCAGAAGTGAAATAATTTAATCAGAGCTCTAACTTCATCAGTGGAGAGTAATCCATTGATAGGTTAATAATTTGAATGGACTTACTGGGTGGTTACTGTAGGCAGGTATGGTGTGGCTTGAGGAGTTAGGCCACCCAGGGTGAGCCTGGGGGACTATATTTGTCCCTGGTCACTTTCTCTCTCTCTGCTTCCTGGCTACCTTGAGCCTGTGGTTTTCTTCTTCCACGTCCTGCTGTCAAGATGTTTCCACCTTGGGGCCAGATGATGATGGACTGAACCTCTGAAACCATGATCCCAAATAACCCTTTCCCCGTCTACATTGTTCCTCTAAGTTGTTCTTGTCAGGTATTTTGATCACAGTAATGAAAAGGCTGCTTAATACACTTACAATACCTTGTATAATATAAACGATATGTAAATAGCTGTTTTACTGTATCGTTTAGGGAATAATGATGAGAAAAAGTAAGTCTGTACATGTTCGGTGCACACTTTTTTGTTTGTTTTTTTGGTGGTGCTGGAGGAGGAACCCAGGACTTTATGTATGCTAGGCGAATGCTCTACCATTGGGCTACCCCCTAATTGAAAAAAAATAAATATTTTCAATCTATGGTTGAATTCACAGATGCAGAACCTGAAGATAAGAAGGAAGGTCCACTGTATAGAGGAATGTTATTCCTAACTCTCCTTAGTATAAGATGGGGAAACTGAAACTCAGAAAGTGAAATACTTTGCTTAGGTTACTTTCATGGCAGAGCTGATGCTAGAATTCTGATTTCTAGTTCAGTGCTCTTATTTGAGTAGCTGTTGCAATTAAGTTTCAGAATGAAGATGTAGCTCATTTACCCTCCTTCATGAATTTTCTGTAACTGGAACCTGGTTTTTTGCTGTCCTCTTGAGAGATTACAAGACCCTGAAAACTCTTGAGAGTAAGTTTCCTTGAGATTCAAATTGGTGTGTGTATATGTGTGTGTATGTGTGAACGTGCACATGTGGGGGAATCAGAGTGGAGAATAAGGCTAAGGGATTTATGAGTCATTTTGCCTTGAATGAGTATTTGAAGCTATAACATTTCAATCAACCTTCCCCTTGTGACCTGGTTTCTTTAGTACATAGACTTGTACGGTATCCCAGGATCCCTTTCGTCACTTTTGGCTCATGGCCACACAGTTTGGAGGGTTGATTTTATTGCTTCTGGTTGGTATTTTTAAGGACAAGGGCTTTGTCCTCTCTTTCATCTGTTTTTGTTGAAACAGAGGCAAGGATTGGAAGCCAGTGTGCACTCATATCTATTGTAAGTCCAAAATGAAAAATGTAAATAAGTATATTTCAGTGGAATTTTGATAGGTGTTGTATTTAATATTCATAATAGGATGAGGTCATTTAAAATATCTTTTTATCAACTGACATAATAAAGCTAAAGCTTCTAATACTTTTGAGTCTAAAATACTTATATTAATTAAATATTTAAAGTGAACCTCAGTTTCTGTCTATGTAGATAGTCAGAATAAAGAATAATAAAGACATAGACATAATAAAGCTTCTAGTACTTTTGAATCTAAAATACTTATATTAATTAAATATTAAAAATGAACATCAGTTTCTGACTAAATAATAAAAGAATAAAGACATAATAAAGACATAGACATAGCAAAGCTTCTAGTACTTTTGAGTCTAAAATACTTATTAAAAATGAATATCAGTGTCTGACTATGTATATCTTTGAAAAAAGGTTCTTCAAGCCGGGTGTCATGGTGCACACTTGTAATCCCACTACTTGAGAGGCTGAGACAGGAGGATCACAGCTTTACAGCCAGCCTTGGCAACTTAATGAGACCCTCCATAACTTAATGAGACTCTGTTTCAAAATAAAAAATAAAATAGGGCTGGGGCTGTAGTTCCAGAGGTAGAATGTCCTTGGGTTCAATCCCCACTCCCCACCCCAATAAAAAAAATTTTAAAAGGTTCTTTAGGGAAACATTGATAAACAAATTTTATTTTTATATAAACTTTCAAGAAACTGGGAAATTAAACCATGCTGAAGTCTTTATACATCTGCATATTTATCATAGGTTGGAACAAATACATATGTAATAATTAAAAAGTTCATAGCTACAACTGATTTATACCACTGTTAGACCCCAAACCTAGAATTCCTAAAGATAAAGGTTTGGTCTGTGATTTGGTTCATCTTATATTTGTTTGGCAAAAGGTAGGAAAATTGAGGTGACATGCACTTATTTGCCCGACATGCACTTATTTTCTTTCATTATCATAAAGACAATTTCATTTAATTTAATTCTGGAAGCTTTTGTTTAGTACCTACTATGTACCAGATTCTGTGCCAGGTGCCCTAGATGATTCAAAATTAAATAAGATGCATTTAAAACTGGTGGCTTAGACAGGTCTGGTTCAGTGAGCTGTGATGTTTTTACACTAATGCTATGAATGGTGGATGCAAATCTCTCTTGAAAGAACTTCACAGAGAGGCAGATTTGGCTGGTGGTGAAGCAGAGGAGGAAATGTGAGCCCAGGCACATCTCAGAAGGTTTAGAGTATACGGGGATGGATGGAGGATGAGGCTAGAGGGACAGGGCAGGTTACTAGCAATGGGAGAATGACAATGTTTATAGAGGAGTATGAAGGACATACAAGGGAAGGTAATGGTACTGATTTCTCATGGCCCCGGGACTCCTGGGGTAGTAAATGTCAGGATTTCTGCTGAGTCCAAGGATTTGGCATTGAGCTTGGGATACTGGGGACAGTGTAGTCAAGTGTTCACAGGGGACAGGAAAGGGAGTCAACCCGTAATGAGCAAGAAGATCAGCACCTAGCATCTAGCAAAAACTGAAAAAAAAACCCAAAAAACTCATAAGTTTATCATACAGCCAACTAGCAAGCACCATTACACCAACTTTCTGTGGCAACATTCAATAGTCAAGGCAAAGACGTCGTATTATCATTGACAATTGTTAATTTCACAGACACATGTCCTCCTAGTCCCCCAAATACTTGTGGTCAGTCATTATTCATCAAGATCTGAGAGGAGGGCCAAAAATGTGCTGATGTGTCCTGAGAGGTGGGAGTGGAAATATTTTACCAAGAACAGACGTGACGCCTTTTTGACAAGAGACAAATGTTTCATTCAAATGCTGCATTTCGCATATTGGAATCCGTAATGAATTCCGGTGCACTTCTCTACCTAGTTCACAATGTCAGGCCCAGGCACTGAAGCACCTCAGGCTTTGCTCACAAAATTAAATTTAATGTTACACCCTCCAGTGGAATGGTGCATAAATCAAGCATTTGATTTGCATGGACTGTAGCAAGCAGCTCTGTTCTGGACAAATATAAACCCAACTCTGAATATTATGTCAGGACAGAAACAAAGCAATCTAGGACTTCCAATAAAAGTCTGGTACCAAGTGTAATTCATGCTGGTATTACACTGCTCTGTGTCAAGCCTGTTATTAAAACTCTTGTTTTAACCTCCTTTTTTCATTTCAAAAGAAAATGTTTTTCTTGACCTTGCTGTATTCAGAAAACCAGTGCATAACCAAACCAGTACTATTTATAAACTGGTGTCTACTAGTGACAACCATGGGCATATTTATTTTCTCCTCCCATTTCCCCCAACCCAGCACTGAGTACAAGAAGGGGTACATAGGAGTAATCAAGTGGAAAGAAACGAAACAAAGGGCATGGAATAAAATACACCACAGGAGATTAGGTAACATGGATATTCACTAATGTTCTACCTCTGACCATCGTCCCAAGAGAATGCTAAGTACCATTTCAGAGTAAGCAAGTTTCAAAAACGACTCCATTGTCAAACTTAATGCATATTTGGATGCAGAACATGCATCCAATTCAGGAAAAGTAAGGCTAAATATGCATCATTTTGTCTTGTTTCTGCCCACCAGCATATGCTAACTTATACAGCTTCCTGACTCATATTTTCCTCATCACAGAGTACCTGAACTTTTTTTTTTTTTTTTTTTTTACTAAAAGTAAAATCACTGTGATCTGAAATTGAGTGAGGCCTTGAGATAAAAAACATTTTTACAAATGCAAAACGAGTCTGCCTTAAATCCCCTAAGAACATAAATAGAGCATGGACTTGCACAGATTCTACTCTACATCAAGGCCTGTCGTGTTTATTCTGGAATGCTGCAGGGGTATTACAAACAGAGCTCACTCCTGAAGCCAAGTGCATTTCCAAGAAGGCACAGCTGTCCAGAACACATAACCAGGTGAAGATGTGATCCTCAGAGCTGTGCTGATGATTTGGTATCTGCAGCGTAATTTCTCCCAGCTGTCCGCAAGCATCTGTTAGAATTTAGAAAGCTTCAAGATCTGAATAGGTGAAAGTAGGTGTCTGAAAAAATAAATTTATGATGTTTTAAGGATAGTAAATTAGGATTCATTCATTCATTTGTGAATAGAATATATCCATAAATATTTAGTAAATGGATACAATATGTCAGTCATTGTGTTAGGGAATGAGGAGGATATGAAAATCAATCAGACTTACATTCTACTTTCAAGGGATCTATTTTAAAAAATTGAGGTATATGAGATACAACTATTGTAGGAGATGAAAGTGTCATAAAACACATAGATTAAAGAAGAGGGATGAGGGATGCAGCCTTTCAGTTTTCTTCTTTCTTCTTTTTCTCCTTCCCCTCCTCCTTCCTCTTATTTTCTTTTTTTGTAACAGGGATTGAATCCAGATGTGTTAACTCCAAACTACACACCCATCCTTTTTTATTTTTTGAAACATGGTCTCACTGAGTTGCTGATGGTCTTCCTAAGTTTTTGAGGCTGGCCTCAAACCTGTGATCCTCCTGTTTCAGCTTTCCAAGTATTGGGATTATAGGCATGCGCCACCACGCCCAGCTGAGATGCATTATTTCTAATTGAAGAAAATTAGTACAGGCTGAATAGGCAGGATCTGGCCCTGTTAAACGGGAGCAGGAAATGAAAATTCAGTGAGCAGGAAGGGTGGGCAAGCACTTGGATGGAGAAACCCCATATGCACACAGTGAATAATGAATAGTAACTAAGTCCACATCCTGAACTAGTGAATGAATGAATGCCAGTAGGAGAAATACAATAGAGCAAAAAGGAACCGAATATTATGCAAGTGGAATCCACAGACTTGGCCTGAGATTGGGGAAAAAGAGAAGGTCAAAGATGATTCCAAGGTTTTGATTGGCTGAGAAATCATAGATGTTGACAATAGAAAAAAAAAAAAAACTCTTTTTTTCCCCTTTTATCTGAAAAGGATTGATGTTATTACAAAACAGAATGTAAAGTAGGTATTTAATATATATATTTTTACTTGAGCTCAAAATGCAATGTAAAAACACTTGCTATTTATTGTAAGCTGCCTATTTCACACACAGTAATTTGGGTAAAATTGAGTGACTTACTTGGACTTGGGAGAAAGAGAAGAAATAAAATATTTTCTAAATGGTTGGTATGGTTATAAAATCAGCATAAAAGTTCTTGGCACTTATAATTCTGATTATTCCACTAGTATTTTTAGAAATCATTACAGAAAGCCAGAGTTCAGCAAGTTCTAAATAGAGCAAATGGCTAATTTCAGGTACATTGACTTTGTTGATCATGATTTAAAGATTCGTATTGGAATAGAACAGCATCTAGTCCAATCCGAGTTTATTTTGAAAGTACAGTCAGTCCACTTCATGGATAAGGTGTTTTCTAATTGACTGAAACACCAAGCAGACTGATCCCTAAGCCAGCCTGTCGATACCCATAGAAAAAACCAGTGCATCCTTCACCACCATCTCTCAGGCCAAGTGATTAACTGTGCATCGGTCATTTAGCATAATAAATGTGAAGTCAGAGCAACTGAGTGTTGCCACAGGCCTCCCGCTGTGGAAATACCTGCCCCAGCACCTTGGTGAGCTTAGAGCAGACCCAAAAGAATTTGCCTTAAGGGTTAAAGAGCTCTAAGTGCCCCTCTAGTTTTGAATTAGAGCCTGGGTGTAGCCAATCCTACCTGCTAGGCAGTGCGGAATGTGCTCTCATCACCGCCTTCTGAGTTCCAAATAAGTCTATTTTAATGGGAAACAAAAAGTGACTCTTTGGCCATTGTTAGAATCCCATTTTCTAAAATTTGACATGTATCAGCTTTAAAAACTGTTACTTCTAGTTAGGGAGAAATTATATGGATCCTGGAGACAGCAACTATGGAGTGGAGACTCCATTTTGAAAATCTCTTCCTCTTAGAAATCAGAGAAAGAAGAGAAGCAAAAGCTGCTATTACAGAATCCATTACTACACAGTTGCACACAAGCCTTTTTTTTTCCTTAAAATTCCTCAGCAAACTGAGAAAAGGGGCTCTATTTAATTTGCCAAGTTTCCAGATTTTGTCAATTTATTAAACCAACAAAAGAGCTAGTATAATCTGGTTATTAATTCTGGTTAATATCTGCTTAGATTATTTGATCCAGGTTATTGCTACTGTAGAAGAGACATGGTATCATATAAAATGCAGCAACTGTGTGATCAAATTAAGCGATATCATTTGGAGCAGGCCTATTGAAATCAATGTCCTTACATCTGTGCTGGCCATTCTCAGAAATTTGCCTCTGACCTGCAATAAATAGTTGTGGTTCCTGAGCTATTTAAGCCTGATTAAGGTATTTGTTATGCATTTGGTGGTACACTGTAGTGCACACTGTCAATTCTCAGCTGTCATCATCATGATTAAAAAGGGTAGGAGAGAATGACCCCTCTGCGGAACAGGTTGTAATAAATAATAGTGGTACCATGAGCCTCTACTCTAATCACAGGGGTTAGGCAATGTGAATAAAAAAACCCTAGCAAGATCTCTAAGAACAAAAGCTGCTAAGCAAATGATGTTGGATTTTCATATTAATAAATATTACTTCCTATTGTCCAGCTGTTGTTAGGGGATCTTGTTATGAATACAAATGAAAAGAATGCAACTGGCTTCAGAGAAGTTCCTATATGACCTCCTCTTATTAAGGGTTGTGTGCCACCATGCCCAGCTCCTAGAAGTTTTCTAATTTGAAAAATAATATAAGTTAAGGGAGGTAGTCCAATAAAAATTCAAAGAGATGACTTTGGTATGGCTAAACCAGTAGCACAGCTAGGTTTAAAAAAAAAAGACACATAAAGCAGGTCGTGGTGATGTACATCTGTAATCCCAGTACTCGGGAGGCTGAGACAGGAGGATCTCAGGTTCACGACCAGCCTCAGCAACTTAGCAAGACCCTGTTTCAAAATAAAAAGGGCTGAGAGTGTAGTGCCAAGGTAGAATGCCCTGGGTTCAATCCCTAGTACCCCCCCCCCCAAATCCTTGTAAAGCTGTCTATGATGATGCACATCTGTAATCCCAGTACTTGAGAGGCTGAGGCAGGAGGATTGCAGGTTCGAGGCCATCGAGCAGTAACTTCATGAGATCGTATTTTGAAATTAAAATTAAGTAGGGCTGGGAGTGTAGCTCAGAGGTAGAATACCCCTGAGTTCAATCCCCAGTACCAGATACACACACAACTCTCCTAAGTGCTTTTTAAAACAATTTAGACAAATATTAATTGGCTTTCTGCTTGCCACACCTAAGAATGGGCCAAGTGACAGCAATTAAAGTCAGTTTCTCATTTTGAGAGTCTCAGAGAGGGCAGTGTAATCTCAGACAACCAGTTCAGCTGACATATTCACCAAGTTATCTGAGATATTGTCCTGCTGCTGAAGCCCACATTTCAGCAATGGTGCATTGAACAACAGCAACAAGGATAACAATGGTAGTAAAAACATTACTCAAAACTTTGATTAAAAATCCACCATGATCCAGGCACGTGTTAAACACTTTTCAGAAATTATTATTTTTACTCCTAATATCCACCACCGAGGTTGATAATATTATTGCCTCTGTTTTCAAAAAGAGGAGAAAAAGTTAACTCCCATGTTTTGACTGAAATGTGGTCGATTTGGCCTCAAATTTGGGCATTATAACTCTTGTTCCTGTTTCATCTGTCATGCCCAAATCCCTTCCTAAGTGTAAAGTATGTGGACAGATTTTTAAAAAACTGGTTCTTATTTAATTGTGGCAGAGACTTTTTTATTTAAAAGATTCTTATAGTTATGAGGTTTATAAAATGATTATCATCCATTCACTTAAATCTACTTATTATGCATCTGCTATGTGCTTGGCACTGTGGATGCTAAGGACATGAGGTATTGATACGGTATGAGCCCTGACTTTAGAGAATTTTCTGGGTCAACTGGGTTAATTAATGAATTAATGAATTTTTTATTTTTTACTTGATGCATTGTAATTTTACACCATGTTGGGATACAGTGTCAGAAAAATACATGCACACAAGCTCGGTGCCCTCCCCACCAGCCCCCACCCTCCCCCCTGAATGTCTTTGAGATTGAAATTGGTCATTTTGTATACATTCATAGCATTATCTCAGCTATTGCATTCTTTATGACTACCACTCCCCCCCACCCCGCCCCCACACTCCCAGCCCCCTTCTTAACCCCCCTCAGTCACTTCTCTGGACTCTCTGCTCATCTGTCTGATGTTGCCCTTATTTCCAAATATCTCTCTGTCTTCCACATAAAAGAGAGAACATACATCTATTCATTTTTTGAGACTGGCTATACTCACTTAGTATAATATTCTTGAGTTCCATCCATTTTCCTACAAATGGTGTGATTGTGTTCTTCTTTATGGCTGAGTAAAATTCCGCTGTGTGTAAAGTTTTGTGATCCATTCATCTGTTAACAGACACATATGCTGGTTCTATAGTTTGGCTATTGTAAATTGTGCTGCCATGAACATGGATATGCAAGTATTATTTTAATATTATGATGTTATTTCCTTTGGGAAGATGTCCTCTAGCATTATCTCTGGGTCATATGGTGCTTCCATTCCCAATCTTCTGAGAAACTTCCACACTGATTTCCATAGTGGCTCTACTATTTTGCATTAATTGGGTTAATTTATTTTATCTTATTTTATTTTATTTTTTTGATTGGGTTAATTTAAATGAAGGTACAACTATATTCATGTATCTTCTCGGTAGAACCATGATCTTCATGTTTTTAATATGTTAACTAATCACAAGTTTAGATTTTCATGCCAGGAACTTGAGCCCAGGTTATTATTTTTCCAAAGTGGAAGTAATTTCTATTTTTGTGGCTAATTGTGAAAAATATCAGGCAATACATAATACATGAAGAAGAAAATGAATTCTTCCATAATCCTTATCCAGTGACAACCACTATTAATATTATTTGCACATTTCTAATTTTCTTCAAGAATTTATTTTTATTTTTATTTTTCATGGAAACTGAGATGATATTCTTGGAATTTCATATTCTGCTTAGAGTACCTAATAATTCTTGGAATTTCATATTCTGCTTAGAGTACCTAATAATGATATCAACTGAAATGCATCTTTTTTGTTGAGTTAAAAATAGAAATTTAGAAAATCAGTGCCAATTCTGCCTAGTATTTAATTAAACCATACTTAATTTTACCCATCCCCTTCTAATGGACATTTAAATTTTATCTAATTCTTTTATTTTTGTAATAAATTTTGATAGACCCTTGTGCATAATTCTTTTTATTCTTATTAGTCCCTTAAAGGTAATTTTCAAGCCAGGCATGGTGGTACATACCCTGTAATCTCCAGTACTTGGGAGGCTGAGAAAGGAGATCATAGATACAAGGCTAGCCTCAGAACCTTAGTGAGAACCTGTATCAAAATAAAAAAAATAAAAAATAGAAAGGACTAGGGGTATAGGTCAGGGGTCAAATGACTGTAGCTTCAATCCTCAGTACAAAAAAAAAAAAAAAAAAGAAAGAAAAAATAAAAGAGTAATAGAGCTAGAGGCTATATTCCCCCTTTAAAAAGCCCTCCACAAAAATTTACAATTTACTTTCTAGATAGTTTGTAGTAATCTTCTCTCTTAGATGTATTGTACAAAATTGCTTACGCTCTAAGGTAATGGTGGTCAATATGATAATAATACCTGATGTTTATGTGGGGCCTGATCATAATCAAATGTTTTAAAATTTTTTATTTTGTCTATACCTCTCTGTGAAGTCAGCAGGTCCAGCCTATTATCCTCAGTTTATGGTTGAGGAAGTCAATGTTTCACAAGGTAAGATTCTTTTTCTGGCCCTAGCTCTCCTTGGGGCCAGTCCAGCCCATTGCATTATGCATGTAGAGCCCTCTCACATTTTATTTCTAATGCTACATATTAGGAGAAGTGTGAATTTGACTTTACTTAAAGTAATAGTCATCACCCACCCTCCCTCCCTCCCTCCCTTCCTTCCTTCCTTCCTTCCTTCCTTCCTTCCTTCCTTCCTTCCTTCCTTCCTTCCTTCCTTCCTAGCTCAGAGGGCATTAGACCTCCGAGTTACACCCCAGCCCTATTTTATTTTTATTTTGAAACAGGATCTCACTAGGTTGCTGAAGGCCCTTCTGAGTTGCTGAGGCTGGCCTTGAACTTGTGATGGTCCTATCTCAGCCTACCCAGTACTGGGATTACAGGAGTGCACCACTGTGCTCAGCTTATTGTATATTTTTCTTCCAGATAGGCCTGACAGAAGTTGATCTGCTCATCTCCACCAGGGCTGCTTCTTGAATTGTGGTGTGGGAAGAGGAGTACAAAATAATTCTACATCACTGGCTCCATTCTCTCCTCATATTCGATCATGAAGACTAATGAATCAGAGATGATTACGGTGGTAAAAATCCAAATGCAGATTTTTGCTGTCCTTACTAATGAGAGAAAAATATAGTACACCATTGGCCTAAAGGCTCCAGATGCGATTCCTTTGTAACTTAGAGTGCATTAAAAAAGCTTCAGTCAGCAAGATAAGTTAATTTTTTTATGACCTTTATAAACTCTCTTAGCCTGTATCTCGGGAGCTTTTCTTAAAGATTAAATTTTAAAAAATCCTTTTAGCTAGGGCCAACATAGCATCTGAATCTTTTTTGCTTCCAAGGCTACATCCAAAATCTATAAAGAAATTCTGTTCGTGACAATTATTGTCAAAGTAATGATTAGCTAACATGTCATTTTTAGATTTTACTGGTCTTGCCTCTGTGATGCTAATCCAATAGAGCTCACTTCTTCTTAATGTAAAAGTTGCATGAAGGATGTGTCGCTTCTAGTTGACTTTGCCTACATTTGCAAATTCTTGAAGGAGCTAATTGAATTGTCACCAGAGGCACCTCTTTCACGTGACTGCTAGGTCAGAGTGGGGTGTGGGGCATAGATCTCAAGATTTTATGGAAAGAAAAATCAGTCCCCATCTCAAGAACTGTCAAGGTGCATCAGTATATAATGCAGTAGTATATGGACCATATGATATAGCTACCCCAGGTGATAGGTATAAGAAAGTTGGGGGAATGTAAAGGGTTTTTCAGTGATGGTATCACAGATTTAATTTGTCACGTGGGGGCATGTAGTTCCTTTTCACTTCTTTGGGTTTAGGGTACCAGTTTCTTCTAAGCACTGTGATTTTGACCTACTTGATTGGTGACTATAAGAGTCATCGTCCCAGACATCTGTCACTACTTCTATTACATCCAACCTACTGACCCAGAAAATCTGTGGTTGACACAATTGATTTCTCTATAAGATTCCTTCAGTATTTATTTTATTTTTGACATCCACCTACAAGGTCCTACAGAAGCTCAGTCCCTACATCTCTGTGTAATAGAAACCCAGCTCTTTATACAAAGTGCATACCCCGAAGTGTGCTGGAACAAAGCAGGAGTCCTCTTAGAATGATTCACTGAAGTAGCTGGGTTTATTAAGATGTATATGAGCTTTGGTGATTGCCTCCAAGGACTGTCTGCTAACCTTGTGAGAGGCCTTTGGGAGCTACAACAAGAATGCATAATAATCATGATAACACTAGTGAACAAAAAACAAGAAAAGCTCAAGGTAGAATTATTTTTGCACTGTCAACCTTTGCTCTCAATCCACTTCTAACCTTTGCTCCATATTTGTTTCCTACATTCCCTCTTGGAATCCATTCCCGAAGGTCCCACAAAACATGTTGGTTTTAAACTAAGTTACACACACAAAAAAATTGCAGGCTTTAAATAGATGCTTGACAGTTATCTATTACTTTTCATATATACTTCTCTGCTACCTCATTATATAGAAAGGTTACATGATATTTTTCAAAGCATATAGATAATTAGCTGCCAGATTCAGAATTCAACCTCAATTGTTTATCTTATAAATATATTGACATTGTCCTATGTGCTCTAAAATCTAATGACCCAGCTTGATCATGAATCATCCTGTGAATTTTGCTGAGAAATGATCAATGGGAAGGAACAAGGAAGAATATGAGATTGCAGTGGTGGTCTTTGCTTACTGAATTCACATTTCTAGGCAGATTAAATTATTTCTCTTTTAATCTTATAAGCTGAGAAATTTCATCTTGGGTTGCGCATCATCAGATATATTCAGAGAAATTAATATTTAAGATTTTTCATTGTTTTCCTAGCCATCAATATCAATGTTTTCTTTCTCATTTCTAGTAACTTAATAACATGCATGGAAGCTGGGCATGGTGGCACAGGCCTGTAATCCCAGTACTTGGGAGGCTGAAACGGGAGGACTGCAGGGTCAAGGCAAGCTTCAGGAATTTAGTGAGATTCTCTTTCAAAATAATAATTAAAAAAAAAAAAGGGCTAGGGTTGTAGCTGGAAGGTTCAATTACAACATATATGCATGGCTCACATTTTCTAGGAAGATTCTTTTGGTTTTGCACAGACTAATATAAAATGTTTTATTGACTATATACATGACTGGGCAGAGGATTCTTAAAGCAAATATCACTTATAAATTTCTTTGGCTTCTCTGGTTATTTCCACTCTACAAAAACAACGGAACGAGTGCAATGATTTTGGAGAGGGGGCAGCATAGTTAGTTCTGTTGAAGATAAAACACTTCCAGGGCTCCTGGAGCTGACTTTTACTCTAGTGCCACCATGAAAGATCTGAAGATCATTATTTACTAGAAATAAAGGAACAAGGCAGAAATCGATTGCTATGACACTAGATTTATGTTTCCATTGCTCTCTATATACATCTCTATTTGTCCTAACTTCATGGGGAGGATATTTAATACATAATGGAAGAAGCCTGTTGCTTTTGATTTATTTTTTGTTTATTATTTTTGGCATTCCATAGAGAAATTCTGGAAATCAATACTGTGTGTGTGTGTGTGTGTGTGTGTGTGTGTGTGTGTGTGTGTGTGTGTGTTTGAGGACCCTGGGCATAGTGCAGGTTTAAAGGTTTTGAAGGGACAAAGGAATTTCCCTACTTGCTGAGTTCTCTTTTAATACATCAAATTGTATCATTTACTCATGGAGGAGAGCTGCTTTTCTTTCTTTGTATGTTTTACATAAAATTATGATCACAGATAGAAAGGCTAATTTAATCATAATTTTAAAAAATAATGCTTTGTGGTACTTAAGGTTCTTTTCTCTAAACCCCAAGGAATAATTCTTAGTAATCCTAGCTAACTCTCTGTTGATTTACTAGAGAATTAGGTCCAAATGATTTATAAAGCTAAAAATATGAAGATGTTATGAAATTTTAATTTTAATTTGGGTAAATAAGAGGATAATTGGTGATGCAGATAAGGACACTGTCTTTAAATGTGTTATAATTGACAAGTACGATGGCACACATCTGTAATCCCTGGACTTGTGAGAGATTGGTCTCCCATGGGAGGCTGAGACAGGAGGATCCCAGTTTCAAGACTAGCCCCAGCAATTTAGTGAGACCCTGTGTCAAAGTAAAGCAAACAAACAAACAAATAAACAAATAAATAGGGCGGGGGGGTATAGTTCAGAGGTAGAATGCTCCTGGGTTTAATCCCCAGTACTACAAAAATAAATAAATATAAACAAATAATAATTAAGTATTTGGTTTAAAATAAAAGACAGGAAGAGCCAATCATCACCAATTTATCAAGTCGAACTGTATTTTTGCTATTACATGGATTTATGACAGTTGGAGAGGAACCCAGGGCAGGATGCATGCAGAGAGAATTAAAATAACAAGACTGTATGAGATTGCATACTGGTAGAAGACCATGGACAAGTGGAGCAGGTATACTTTTAGGGAACCTTGAAAAACCCAATAGGCAATTGAACCAGATGTTTGCTTTTGAAAACACTGGAGTGATATAGTTAATAGATTGTAGATTAAGCTCTAAGTTACACATGATAAACCCTGAGAAGCAGTTAGGCCGAGGATTGACACTGCAGTTTTGCAAATGGGGAAACAATGCAGAGAAGTCACCTAATAGTATTATCAGAAATATGAAACATAGATTTGGGGTGGGAATTAGCAATGGGTAATAAATAAGTTCCCTTTTGGATTTGTTAAATTTTAAATATAAAATAACAAACTCCTTAGTAACACGCAAACCCTCTAATGGTTTTAGCAGTTGTATTACCTAGAAGAAAAAAATCAGATGTAGTATGGCTGCTTACCCAGTGGACCTGACTCTGTCCTGAGTTTGACCTTCTCATGGTGCTAGCTTTCTGGACCTGGCTTGACTTTCTCATGCAGTTCTCATGTATTGAATCTCTCTGTACTTCTGATCTGAAGACCCTTGTTAATACAATACCTAAATATGAACAAACTCTTTTTTATTGGTATATTATAATCATACATCATTATGAAGTACAGGATGATAGAGGCATACATGCACACATCACTCATTTACATCCAACCAACATAAAATATCTTCATTTTCAAAATCAGAGTTGCTATATGTTAGGAACAAAAGGAAAACAAAGAATATTTTTAAAAAATCAACATTGAAAAACAAAACAGGATTTTAATCCTAACTCAGCTAACTTATTCCTAAGTCTTAGATTTTGCCTCAATGTAAACTTTATTTTCTAAGACTGGGATGAGATTTCTCTTAAAATTTTCTTGGTACCTCTATTTCTCTATTTCTAGCCACTCACTTCTCTTTACCTGCTGGGCTCTGTTGTAACTTCTACTATCCAAGAATTGGCCATTGGTCATAGTACCTTTTTTTCTGGTGCAGAGATCAGAGAAAATTTCAAGTTGAATCTTTTTCAGGAATTCTGTTTCTTATCTGAGAGATTTGCTTCACTCAAAGCTGCTTGTTACGATGATGGTGATTGACCTCTTCAGAGTATAATTCCACAACAGTACACTAAACGATACACTTCTAAAAAATAGCAGACTACTTCTTTCACATAGGGCTCGTGTACTCCATATATAGGCCCAAGGAATGTGTATTTGGAGGTCAGGTTATGTATTTGGGACTCCTCAGCATATAGATCTAGTAAACAAAATTTTCTACACTCTCTTCTCTTTCTTTACATTTTTCTTCATCAAACTCTGCAATCTCAACTCTCATGGTAGGTATCTCTCAGTCTGCAGTTCTCTTGAAAACATCTTTTTTCAGGTCAATCAGCAGTATGACTGATAAAAACAGAGCAACTGAGTTCTGACCCCCAAATCTCTGAGACTCACCCTAAGTAGTCAATCAACAAAGATGTTTGCTACATGGCAGAGCAAGCTGATGGCTATCAGGGGCCAGTGCACATCACCAGAGTGAGCAAATGATGCTCTTCTCTTGGGGACTGAAATGCCCTGCTGTTACCAGGCAACCAGCGGATGTGGGCAGAGCTGTCTGTATGTCTGTCCTGTTTCAGTCTGTGCCACATACTGATGTTTTCAGGCTGCACCAGTTCTGGAAGTACCAGCTAGGCTCCAACATTTATCAATAACAATTTATAGCTGATAGATAGCTTTCTGGAAAGGAGAAGGAATCCACTGAAGCCTAACAATGCAGCTCCCACAAAGGCTTGCTCCAGGCCTGAGATCAATGTCATCAGCAAAATTTATGGGAACGCCACAAAGCCCTCTGAGATGCAGTGGCGTTCTCTGCAACCTTTCTTGGATCCCATCAATTATTGTTTAATAAGGTGTTTCCTGCCATAGGAAAAAGTCTCAGTAAGGCTTTCATCTGCCACCGCCTCCCTCTGGTGCACGAGTACAGATAAAAGCAATTGTGTGACTAGTGTAGTCCCTTGAGAGAAGTCTCCAGAGCTTTGGGCCTATCTGGGTTCTGGTAAACCCTGTAGTTCTCTTCCTTGAACAGTTCAGGCTGTCACCTCCTGAGATCTTTCTGAGGTAAAAATCTTGCCCATATCACATTTCACATTTTCTCTGTGGGTTTTGTTATTTTATTTTGTTTTGGTACTAGGAATAAACCCAGGGACATTCTACCTCCAAGCTATACCCCTAGACCTTTTAATTTTTTGTTTCAAATAGGACCTCACTAAGTTGCCAAGGTTGGCCTGTAACCTGCGATCCTCCTGTCTCAGCCTCCCAACTACTAGGAATACAGGTGTGTGCCACCATGGCTGGCCCCTCTGTGTTTAAAAATTGTAGAATGAACATATTGGACTGAATGTTACAGCAGCAAAACTTGTTTATGGAAAGAGTCTAAAACTGTAGTGTAGAGTAGACTGTAGCATGTTGGACTGGGTTTGGTCTAATTTTGCCTTAATTTGGGGCTGCTCTACAGGTGGCCCTGGGGACTTTAACTTTCCCTCATGTGGACTCTGAGTCAGTTAGATGCTGTCTTAGGGGTAGACTTCAATATATAGTTAACTTACTGCAACCTGCGTATTTGAGAGGAAGGTTTGTGGTTCCATTTAGGGGAGTCATTGATGGGATTCTACCTTCTCCGAACAAACTCTCAGTAATCACTCAGGGAAAATAGATTTTTTTTTTCAGCACTAGAGATTGAATCCAGGGGAATTTACCTCCAAACTACACCCCTAGTCCTATTTTTTATTCTTTATTTTTTGAGACAGGGTCTTACTAAGTTCCGGAGGGCCTCACTAAGTGCCTGAGGCTGGCCGAGAACTCAGATCCTCCAGTCTCAGCCTCCCAAGTACTGGGATTATCAGTGTGTGCCACCACACCCAGCTGGGAAAATAGATTTCATTTCCACAATGTATCCATGCAACATAGAGTCATCCATCACTTAATGACAAGGATACATCCCAAGAAACGGGTGGTTAGGTGAGTTCATCGTTGTGTAAACATCACACAGTCACACAGTGGCACAGTGTCGCTAGGTGACATTGCCTTATGGAACCACCATTGTCCATGCAGTTTGTCATTGACCAAACCATCTATACAGCACCTGACTGTGCACTCATTCACATCCACATTTATAATGCACACACTGGCACTTGAATGATGTATACATAATATCCACGTTTGTACATGTGTATGCATGTCCATGAGGTTTAGGAAAACTGCTTTAAGAATGTTACATTTTAGGAATGATACATCATTACTTGTCATGCTTTTTCTCTGGGTGAATGATGTTTTATTTTCTTAATGCGATCATTGAAGGCATGTCAGTAATGGGCTGCAGACAGAAGCCAGGCAGCTTTCTAAGACTGAAGTCACGTCTATGGTCAGAAACAGGTCTCAAGTTGTGGGAAGCAGCCTTTGGAGGTGAAGTCTAGTGAGAGAGAAATCTAGATGGGAAGAAATGGGAAGCTCTCACCATCTGTCCTTTACTCTCCCTAAATGTCTTTATTGTTATTTACTCTACTGTGGGTAGAGAGTTCACTTTTTACCACTCTTAGTTTTAAGAATAAATTGGACACCATAAAATCTTTATTAAATAATGTCTGTGTAAAGATATAGGTGAAACCAAGCTAAGTACCTGTATTTGTTTTGTAGTGCTGCCTCAACACATTAACACAAACTGTGTGGCTTAAAACAACAAAAGTCGCCAGGCATGGTGGTACATGCCTGTGATGGTAGTACTTAGGAGGCGGAGGCAGGAGGATTGCAAGTTGGAGTATAGCCTTAGCAATTTAGCAAGACTTTCAGCAACTTAGTGAGACCCTGTTTCAAAATACAAAATAAAATAAGAGCCGGGCGTGGTGGCGCACGCTTGTAATACCAGCATTCGGGAGGCTGAGATCGGAGGATCCGGGTTCGCGGCCAGCCTCAGCTATCTAGTGAGGCAATCCGCAACTTAGTGAGACTCGGTTTCAAAATAAAGAATAAAAGATAGGGCTGGGGTTATAGCTAGGAGGTAGAATGCACCTGAGTTCAATCCCCAGTACCGCAAAAATAAATAAATAAATAAATAAATAAATAAATAAATAAATAAATAAAATAAAATAAGGCTGGGGGTATAGCTCAGAAGTTAGATGCACATGGGTTCAAACCCCAATACCACAACAAACAGATAACTCAATGACAACAACAACAACAGAAAAAACCCAAAAGTTTATTCTCTCATAGTTCCGGAGGCCAAAAATTGAAATCCAGGTGTGAGCAGAGCCATGGTCTCTCTGGCAACTCTGGGTAGGACATGCCATGTGCCTTTCCTTTGGATGTTGTCTATAATCCTTGGTGTTCTTGGCTTGTAGATGTATCACCCTGATCTCTACTGCTCTTGCCACATGGCTTTTTCCCTGACTTCTCCTCTTCTTATAAGGACACAAGTTCTATTGAATTAAAGGCTCAGTCTATTCTACTATAACTTCAACTTCACTATTTACATCTTCAATGATCCTATTTCTAAATAAACTCACAATCTGAAGCTCTGGGAAGGGCATAAATTTGAGGGGACACTATCTAATCCAGTATAGTATCCAAGAAAACACCACAGCCCTTCACTGAAATACTTCTTATAGCATTAGGCAAGTGTACTAACTTGTTGCTACTTAGCAAAAAATAGGCAGATATTAGGTAGCTAGCACGCAGAAATAGAAAATGTCTAGAATGTTGATGCCCAATGAATGTGTGATTCATTTAAATTTGAATCAATTAGAAGTAAAATAAAATTTAGAATTCAATTTCTCAGTCTCACTAGCTACCTTTCAAATGCTCCGTAGACACTAATGGCTAGTAAGCACTCTATTGGACAGCTCAGAAACAGGCATTTTCATCACTGCAGGGTGTTATTTTGGACCATATTCTTAGGTCACATTGTGATTGAGGTTGTTGGGAAAGATAAGAGTGAAGGAAAGGCCTGGGTGTGGAGTACCCTTGCAGCAAGAGGGGGCCCTGAACGAGGGGCTTCAGTAGCAGGCAATGCATTATTATGGTGTCTTCTGGGGCAACCCAGCTGCTGGGTGTGGCTGTCATCTCTTGACTCCAACATTGTGTCTTGCACAGAGCAGGTACCAGCTAATATTTCTTCAGCCAAGGAAAAGACAGAACCAAATGCTGTGAAGACTGGTCCTGCTGCTGACAGAAAGGACGATTGCCTGGAGGATTTTTGGAAAAGAGTACTTTAAGTATTAGCACATCTTCATGTGTGCATCTCCAGTGGCAGTGTGGGGACATCTGTTTCACATGTCTCTCTCCTTGACCAGCACCATGTACACTCTGCCCTTGGTGCTTGGGTCCCCAGGAACACAAACAGGGTTAGCAGAGTGGCATTATGGTACCTGTGCCATTTGCCCTTGTGTTGCTTTAATAATTTCCCAGTCAACTGCCACTGTGATACCCTAATATAAAGCCACCAGCCACTGCCATGCATGTCCAAAGCACCATGAAGACACCTTCACTGACAGTCTTCCCTTAGGTTTACAAAGGTGGGTAACTTCTTGTTCTGGGGCTTTGACAGCCTCCTGCTGCTGTGCCCCTGACACTCACTGTCCACTCCTGGATTTACTGTGATCCCTTGTCACAGCTCTGTGATGAGGAGGAGCAAAGGGAATTTTCACCAGTAAAATGAATGCTTGCAGCAGCTCCCTGTAGTGAGTCTACAACGCACACACACACTTGCACACATGTATTGATACATCTCTGTCTATAGTCTTCAATGTGCAGAGCACCTTTCCTCTAAGTCCCAAAGCAAATTTGGAATACCGTTCCCTGATTGCCTTTACTATTTCTCTTGGTTCAACCTTGATAGTGTTTTAGACACAAAGAGGAAGGAACACTCCTATTCTACACTGTGGCATATTTGAAGTCAACAAACATGTTCTAAATCAATCAATCAATCACCAGCATGTGCCTTCTGAAGTATGTTGGGCTGTATATATTTATTATTTGAATGCGAGGGGTATCTATTGACTGATATGATAGAAGCATTGCGAATGATGATTAGCTTTAAATATTTGTCATGGAACTTGTCTGAATTACAAAAGTCAACAAAAGACTTCTAATTTTCTCCTTTGGATTATAACATATATTCTATAAATTTAATTCAAAGCATTCAAATCTACCTTGACTGAAAGGAGACAAATAGTTACTGTGGTCAGAGGTTGGGTGGCCCTTGGATTGACTACAGATATTCATCAGAAAATGTTCAAGGTAAATGAAATGTTCTGTATCTCAATTGTAGGGATAGTTACATGATTATATATAACTCTTCCAATTCTTCAGATTTCAAGTGATGATTTTACTACACATTAATTGTATCTTAATTTAAAAGTCAACATAAAAATAAAAACATTCAAAGCACAATTCAGAATTTTCATTATCTAGAATGGCATAAAGAATAAAGATTTTAGAAAACTGAATCTTTAAAAATATGTTACTGTAGGGAATGTTTTCAAAAATTTATAATTAGATGCAAGTTTCTTTCTTATAATATGTTTAGGTGAAATCAATGTCATACACGAATGGCAGAATTAGAAGTTTTCACAGAGAGCTACCCTTCTCAACCCCTTATTGTTACCTGAGGCCTTATAACTGGTTCAGTCCAGTGAGTTGTTAGTGTAATTCACAGGTGTACAGAGAAAAGCCCCTGCCTGACCCTTCGGTTCTCTTGTTTTCTGCTTCTGCAATGTTGAGATGGTGGTGTCACAAGCTGACACTGTGTGACTCTTTAAGGCAGGGCTTCTTACCAAACTTCACTGAACCAGTGAAAAGTAAACGTTAGTTGTTTTAAGCCATTATGTTTTGGGAGTTTATTTGCCACTACTATATAGTGTAGCCTGTGCTGACTAATGTGAATTCAAATAGTTCAATACTGGGTTGGGGAGGAGGATGTGGCTCAGTGTCATAGAGTGCAACTAGCATGTGCCGTGCCTTGGGCTCAGTCGCTCATGGGCACTATTGACAAAAGAGACATTAGAGAGAGGACTTCCTTGGCAATTCATACATGACAGGTTACGGAAGAAATTGAGCAACAATTACCTGAAAAGATAGTACAGTTATGTTAAGGATCTGGGCATTCTGGGAGAGTGTGTTACCTACTGATGTCTTCATCAGAATTCACCTGAAAATCTTTGACCTCCAGATTAAAATACATAAAATATATAACCATGTGCATAGTGTTCCCCTAATAACACAAGGCATATAGGACAGAGAATTGTTGACTGGCCAAGGATTTGACTTGGAGCTTTCTCTTTTGTCCTTTCTTACAGTTTGTGTAGTCCATAAATCTTACCCACCATTAATTTGGTACTTTTCCCCATTTTTTGTTATATCTTTAAAACATAGGGTTTCTCACTAAAGAAATGAACTCATCATCCTGGCCCTGCTGGTGCCATCACCTTGTTTACCCTGGCAACTCTAATTACACCAGCTGGTGAAATCTCTTTAGCACTGTTCAAAAGTCCCATTGCTACTAGTAAATAGTTAAATGTTTTAAAGGAATTTGTTTTGGAAGAGACACTGGCTTTTTTCAAATGTGACCAAAGAACAGGTTGGCAGTACACTGGCAGTAGTAGCTCCTAGTGACCCCAGTGAGAGGATGTATTGATCAGAGGGACATGATGACATATGTAGTGAGTTTCCTTGGCAAAGAACAATGGAAGAGGATAAAGCCAAAGGCAGTCAAGTGGAGAAAATACTTTTATAATCGGTGAGAAGACAGTTCTGTAGGTTCACACTGTTGATAAAACACACTATGTGACTATAATCATTTTTTTTTCTTTTTCTTTTTGTGTCTTACAAAGAGAAGCAGGAAAGGGGATTGAGGAGAAACTTTTTTTCTAGTGAATCATCTTTTCATTTGAGGTGAGATGCTGAACACTATTTGTTGACTAAGAAATCCCATGGCAACTAAGATTTCACCTTGATGAAAAGTTGAAGCCATTAGGGAGGGACACAGTCATTTTCTCCTTTTTTCTGTGTCTGCCCCATAATAGAGATGTAGGAAATCCCATCATATGCATGCTTATTTCTATATTCCTTCTTCTTCTGTGGGATTTGAAATAAGGACTTGCATCGTTGTAGCTAGGCCTTTGGGGCCCTTGATTTTACCTTTTCTTCTGGTGGTGTTCCCTATTCAAGGGGTCACATTCATGCTAAGTCTCAAAACACATTTATAACAATCAATGAGTTAGAATCCCTCTTTTCTTGCCATATACCTCAGCAACTACACTGGTCTTTTTTATTTTAGGGTGCCACTTTTAATCACTGTGAAGAAATAAATAGAGATACAAAAATAAGAGACCTGGACAAAGAACAGTGCTATCAAATCTTGTAAGATGCTCACAGTATTTGGTTCTGGTCTAAAGCTCACAGTGTCTGGTCCTGGTCTATAGTTGATTTCTTTGATCCAGTTGCAGAGTATCTGGTACCGGGATTCTGTTGATGTCCTTCAAAGTCTGCCTGTTGGGGTTGGATGTGAGATCAAGCTGCTCAGATTGTCACCCTACAGAAGGGTTGGTGTTGTTTCAAGAGCCCATTGAGAATTGCACTCCTTTTCAGAATCTACATCCTAGTGTTTTTTACCTATTCAGATAACCTCTCTGCCCTGTGTGAAAAGGTCTTTTGGGGCTGGCCTCTAATGGTCTTGCCATTCTTGCAGCCCTCAGTAATGCTTCCATGCTCCCCTTAGATAGTCCTCTAGCTGAGAGCCAAGGAAAGCCCTTGTTCTTTTGCTTACCTTTCTTACCCCTAGGAATTCTTCTGGGTTTCAGACTATCCTGCACTCATCCAGATATTTCTTTTGATATGACCTTTTTTTTCCCCCTTTGCCTGACCCTGACTGAGCATCACCACCACATACAATATTGACTACACAGGCTAAGTCAGGCTTTATGCAAGGCATGTTTCATAAGTTATCAACGTTCTTTTGATTGTGTTTGTTCCACATCCAGCAGTTTGTAGATAAGGCTGATGTACCCTCAGTATTAGCAGATTCCCCCAGCTATTACTGAAGCAAACATCTGAGGATCATCTTTAGAATGGCCGTGTGATCCTAAAATTAGTCCCATAGCCTTCATTCTTGCCTCATGTTTCCCTCCTCCTCCCTCTGCTAGCAGATTTTCTCCTTTTCTTTTCAAAAGAACTCAAGCTTTCTCTTGGATTTTTCAGTGAATTGTGATTCACATCAAAGGGAAATCGCCAGTTCACAGGGACCTCAGGGAAATGCCCTGACCCTGTGAATGATTTAGCTTCGTGGTCCTTAAACTTTAATGTGCATAGCAACCATTGGAGAGGTCCATATCATGTTAAAAGTACAGATTCTTGGGCTTCACCTTAGTGGTTGTGATTGAATACATTTGGAGGACTGATTCTGGCTCTTACCTCTGCCCTTCACCTTGGGCTATCTCATGATCACATCTTTGGAGGACCTCATTCACTTCTCTTTGACAGATGAGATTTATACAAGCTGGTGCAGATATGTAAACACTACCCTAGGTATAATTTTCATCAGGGGAAAAAAAAGGATTTCCTCTTCCCCACCTTAGTTATTTTCTAACTCATGATTAAAACAGACATGAAGATGAGCTTGGCTTGGTGGCACATGCCTATAATCTCAGTACTTGGGAGACTGAGACAGGAGGGTTGCAGATTCAAGGCCAACCTTAGCAACTTAGAGAGACTCTGTTTCAAAATAAAATTAAGAGGGCTGGAAAGAAAAGAAAAAGGGCAGAGGCTGTAGCTAAGAGATAGAATGCCCCTGAGTTCAATCTTCAGTACCATAAAAAAAAAAAAAGGACATAGAGATGAAATAATTTGTTTTATGATATGTAAGCAAAAATATTTATTTTAAAATATTGAATGCACATTATTATTGTTTATTTATACATGTTATAAATAACATGTTATACTTCACATACACAAAAAACATAATGCTATTTATTATATGGAGTATTACTGTTTATGTAATAAATAGTATTTTAATAAGTAGTACTGTGTTGTTTAGTTAAGAACACATGATAAATGCTTTAAAATATGGACATTGAAGACTTTTTAAAAATGTAACAAAATATTAATGTGTTAAGACAGTGTAGTTAGTCCATATGCATTTGTTATTTTATTCTCCGTACTTCTTATGCATATGAAATATATAACATATATGAATAACTTATTATACTACATATATAACTTTATATATATCTGAAATAAACATTTTCAGTATTATCTATGTTTTAAAACAAAAATCTAACTTAGTTATTTCACCTTCTATGTAGTATTCAGTTTTATAGATCATAGTTTATTCTTTGATAATTAACTAGGTGATTACTATTGTTCAGCTACTAAAAATATTGCTGAATTCTATTGATATGCTAGAGTTTCTGAGGTTATATTACCTAGATGTGACATTTCTAAAGTATAAGACCTATGCATTTATAATTCAAAATTTTACATTCAAAATAAAAGGAAAGGGTAATAATCAAGCAACTATATGTTGATTATATTTTATTAAGAAGTCACATTAAAGAGACCTACTTTTTAACAATTTACTTGGCTTCTTCTATTATTTACTCTGTCCAAAAAATTATTTCAGAGCTGTAATCAATGGGTGCATATAATTTTAATTCTACTTTTCCACTTAATATAATTGCATATAAATATTTTATTCGTTCAATGCATTCATTCAATAAATGCTTAATTAGTGTCTTCTGTGGGCCAGGCTATCCTGGGCACAAAGACAGAAACCCCAGCCTTTTGAACCTTACATTTTATGTAATCATTGTGATTGTATTTAAATAGCAATTAAAATTATATAATTATATGCTATGGTTTGCTTATCTGTTTTCTCAGGGAATTGTAGCTGTTCTTTGCTGTGTTTTAGGAATATATTCATATATGACATCTATTTAGAATTAAGACCTATATTTGGACTAATGTAATATCATGAAGGGACTATGTTAATCTAATTAATCCTCAGATTGACTTAAAGTAAGCCAGACCTTAACTATTATCACTCACAATAATCCTTCCTTCCCCTTTTCTCTCTGCTTACTCTTTGTAACTCCATCGATAGCCCAGAGAAGCACAGTGGTCAGATATCTGGTCTTTAGAGTAGACTGGAATACTGGATCCTTGGCTTACTAGATATATGAACGTAGGCAAAATAATGAACCTCCTAAGTTGCAGTTTTCTTTTCTTTAAAGCAGAGATATTAACACATCCAGTTAATCTTTGGAAAATCCTTGAAACAGCAAGTGTTCTCTCTGGTTAAGCACTGTCTTTTTTAAACCTTGGTTTGTAGAAGTCAGGTTTCACTGTTTACTTCCCAAAGTGATCTACCTGAGAGATGTATTAGGGGAGTAGAAAATAAGGCAAAAGTAGTCCTACATGGGAACAATGACTTTGTGTCTTCGTAAGGAGGCCGGGGTCTGTGTATCTACCAGAAGCTACAAGTCTGTGGTTTACTAGAAGCTATTTGCCTTAGGTCTGTCTGTCTGATGTCTTCCTGCAGCTGTGATTTGCATGGCTCTAGGAGAAAGGGATTCTGACACACATGCACATGCACACGCACACGCACATTCTACATAGAGATACAAATACTGTGCATACAAACAGAGATGCACAAATGCATACCACACATAGACACTACTCACAGATGCACCCAGGAAAGAGGGAAAGATGGTTAAAAGAAGGACCTAAACCCAGAAGTTATTGTTATTGAGAACAATTTTATCCATTTCAGTATTTTACCTGATAGTTTAGTAAGTTGCTTTTAGAATGTAAAAATTAATCAGTTAGGTCTGGCCACTCTCACTTCATATAAATACAAAGGTCATTTGTTCACACACATGGGCTGAATAACATAAAGTGGAAGAAAGTATAAAGTAATAATAAATCTTAACAAAAACAGTTCTCAGTTTACTTCTCTGTTTGGAAATGCTCATTATCGTCTTTGTCTCCCCTCCTCTTTGTTCTCCTCTTCTTCTCTTCAGTGTTCCAGAAAAGCTAGTCATGGGGAAAATGGACTAATATAAGTGTGTCTGCACCTATTTCTTCAAGTTGAGGTTTTAGTTCTGTTCAGACATGAATCAGAAACACCAAGCTGGCAGAGTTCAGCAGTGAATTCTGTATGCAATGGGCAGCTATGAAGTCACTGATTAATATAATTAAAAGCCTGAGTTAATTGCATTACTTTCCATTAGCTTTCATTGTATACCTACCTTCCAAGGACCTGGCTAGCCATCCCCACGGGGCTCTGGTCCCACGTTTATTCAAGGAAGATGGCTGCTTTCAAAACCAAACCTTTCATCAATCCCCTATTAATTAGCTAAATGCCGCATTGGATTATGCATTCGAGGCTGCCAGCCGGGCGGTAGCAGCAGGAGAGCAGAGCTTCCGTCCTCTTGGCTCATCCTCCAGCCTGGTCATTGGTATTCCAGGACAAGTCAGCTTACTGTAATTTGAAATTGGTCTGCCATCCCATTAGGAATCTGCCCGATCAATACCAAGTGAATTAGAGTTTCAGTGATCTGATTAACTCCCCATTATTTTCTACCCTGGCTGATTTAGAATGCATGATGAGACAATATTCCAGTTTCTTTGCTTTATCCCAGTTTAAGTGAAATATAGACATCTAAGGAAGCAGTGCCTGTGCATTTGATTTGGCTCGGCTATAATAAAGTCAAACACCATGAGTATCTCCCTCATCACGACAGTCTTAAGTGACTGAGGGCTGCTGCCACACCCCCGGGGAGGAGCCGTGTGTGGCATGGGAAGAGATGGGTGGGACTCTCGCTGCTCATCACTCTTCTTTTTGGCTCTATCTTCTGAATAGACTTCTTTAAGGCTTTTAACAGGCAGGGTTCCTTATCTGTCATATGATCAACATTAGCAGCTTTGTGATTGAAGCTCTGGGTCATGTGGTTGGAAGGCAGACTATAATTCTCTCCCAAAGGTCCATGACAATAAAGCAGCTACATGTTTTCTCCGGGTGACTGAAAACAAGCGCTGTAGTCAGTTGGACCACGGGCTACCCATAGGGAAAACTCTTGGTGCCCTCAGGGAGTGAATTTATCCTCACTTGCAGCAATACAGGCTCCATGCCCCTGGCCCAAGGCTTCAGAGAAATCTGAATGGGTCTCAGTAAGACTGTGTGTGCCTCCCTGAGACTCAAAATCTGAACTAGCAGTAATCACCGCAATCTGAAATAATGCAAGCAATGGAGTTACATCCTTGAAAAAGGCAGTTTTATTACTTCCTCATGTATTTGAATTTGACTGGCCAAGCATTGCCTTAAGACATTTATTGTCATTTATTTAAAATGTAAAATTTGAAATGGGTCTATCAATTGCTTTGATATTGCCAAAGTGCTTTAAAAAATAACAGTAGCACATTTTTCAAATGTGTCTGAACTATGATAATATAGCCCAATATTTTCCCTTCAAACCAATGATCCTAAAAAGATTCAGCTGGACTTATTTATGGTCAGAAATGATAACTCACTAACATCTATCACCAATACCAAGTATCATTTCATTTTTATGTTAGTAAATCAGAATATTATTTATGCATGAATGGAAACATTTGGTTAGAGATGGTATAATATGACCTGCTAGCTAGTTATATAAATACCTAGATTGAAAATATATGTGAATAGAAATAGAATAGCTTGACACTGACAAGTACTGGCTTAGTGAGAGCTTTGATCAGCCCAAAGACTTATAAAGTTCTTTCCTATTTTTCATTATTAATCATTACTCAATTGAACATTTATGAATATCATGTGTATTTTACTTTTCAATTACAGTTCATGTAACTTAATTAGAGCAAAATTATAATGACAATTTACAAAGACAAATAAGGTTTGAAGTATTCCCATTTAAAACAAAGAAAAGTTTGCTCACCCCAAGTTTAAACTCCATTATTTGTAGCTAGATTATCTTACTCATTAAGTTAAGGTTTTCGTAAAAATAGTAGTATTGACACAGCTTCATGGTAAATATAGTACTATGTGTATTTAATGCATAACAAATGTTTGAAGCTTATTAGTTTTCTCTTCTTTTCCCCACATGTTCACAGAATCTGAAAACATGTTTCATGTCACTCTCTACTTTAAAACAACCCACTTAACAATCTTAAATTGAAGAGAAAAAGAAGACTCCTGACAAATGAGTTGTGTCAGATATTTTCTATGCATATGATTTAAATGGAAAATTACTGGGATATTGCCAAGCCTCTGAAATATCTCAAATTTTTCACCTGAGAAAAATTAAGGCTGAAAAATGAAATGATTCAGTAGGAGGAGAATGACCGAATACTCAATTTCAACACACAGCTACCTCTGACACTCTGGTGGAGGCAAGGACTTGCAGCAGGGCTCAGAGGTGAAGACTCTATAGGATTACTGCAGGATATGCCATGGTTTCTGATCTTCACCATGTTGATTAGACCTCATCTTCTGAATGCAGAAGCTTATTTCTGATAATAGATCTAGTCCCTTCTTCAGATTTGATGCCATGTTTATATTCATAGACTGGAGTCAAACATTCTTCTGTTGGCCTTCTGGTAAACTAGAATTTTCAAGCTTTTGTCACATCTACTTTTTTTTTTCCCCAGAGACAAAGACAGTTTTATTTAGGAAAGTAGGGGCAACATGTTCAGGGGAGAATGCAGACCATTTCAAGAATGAGAGAGGTATTTTGTGGTCTCACAGTTCTTCTTTTATAGAAGACCCCTGTAAGGGGGTGGGTAGGGGCACAGAGCAAGGATGGAGGTCTAGTTTTCATCAGAATCCTCAAGTTTCTAACATCTGATTGCTGGGTGGCTGGGTGGCACTTGGTCAATTGTCAGACATTCCCTACAGATCCTTTGTTTACCAAACATCTTAGAAACTTTGGGTAGGGAGGTAGGTGTGGTCCTTTTTGGATTAAAGGTGTGGGCCTTTTGGGGATGTTTGCCTAAGGAAAGACAGACCCTGTAGGGTAAAGATAAGAACCATCATGGTGTTTTTAGATTTTAAAGCTACAGTATTTCTTTTCTGTCATGTTTGTCTCCTTTCTACCTATTGCTTTTATTTTTCCTATCTTACCTCATTTCCCCTCTCTGAGACTTGGCTCCCATAATCTTAAGGGTTGGTGAAGGGTGAAGTTACATCTTCTGTAACTTCTTCAAGCTGGCAAGGACTGTTGGTCCTGCCTAGCTAGGAATCAAAAGTCTCATCTTAATTGATCTACAGGAGACAGAAAAATACTGACCTCAGCTATTGTGGTGGATTCTTTACAGTCAGGTCATGAGTTAACACCACTGAAAGACACAGCCTCAGAAATACGAGGGTATATAGATGGCTCTTTTCTTCTATGTGCCTGCATTTTTGGTGTGCCCACTCTGCCAAGCCTGTCATCAAAGCTGTTGGGTTGATCCCTACAAGCCTGGTTATTTTGGTTTGTTGGTCAACAAAGCCATTCATCTGTGTTTCAATGGTATTGCTGTTGCAGTGGACATCTATGTATTACATCTCCTTCTATTCTTTTGTGATCAATTATTTCATAACACATAAAAGGCAACATTTTTCCCCCATATAAGTACTATGCTGATTGTAGCCTTTCATTTCAATTTATTAACATCTTTTTGGATATTCCTTGTATCTTCCGGGCGTGGTGTTTTCAGTAAGTAATAAAACATTGTGAACAATGACATCAACACCTGTGATAGTTTTAATCTTGAAATCCTCACCCTTGGGCATGGAATTAAGTAAATGTAAAACACTGACATAGGCTAGCACCCAGCCCACCTTTCTCTGTACTGTTACACCTGCTGCTATTGCTCTTGTGCTGGGCATCTTCCATTTCTCCCTCACACCTCACTCTTCACTATCCTGCTCTATGCCTTGGGATGAATTGCATCATTGGTTTCCTCCATCTCTGGCTTCTAGTTGGGTTCAGCCAATGGGGTGGTGGTTGGAGGCAGGAGAGAAGGGGTAAGTGATACCAGAGTGTTCATTCTCCCTACTCCTTCCCAGATGAATTACCATGAGTTGGCTTCTTCTCTTGACTCAGTCCATAGCTCCCATGGGGAGACTTTATGTATCTCATGATTATTACACATTTTGTGGACTATGAGACAAAGTGGGTGGTTACCTTAAATATAAGCTTATTACATTAATATCAATTTATGTCTATCACAAATTACTGTTATAGATTTGCTGAGTTGTACATAGGCAATTCATAAAAACATACATAAAATTTTATCATCTTTTGATCACTGTATTTGATGACACCAGACTGTTGCCTCTTAGTGGTAGTTTGAATGTTGCTTGAAGCTCCACATATAACCCAAATGTCACAGTTAAGTTATTAACTGGATGGTGAAAATACTCCTACTTAGCACTTACATGTTGCTTTTCATCATTAACATATATGACAAATAGGAGCTAATCAATAGCATAGCAGTGTATTCAGTAATGATCTTTTACTATTGCTTGGTTCATTTCAGTTCAGAGGCCTTTTACTAGTAAGCCCATAAAACTGGTGACAAGTTTCAAGTTAATAGACAAGATTTATTTGGGTATGTCTCTCCACATCTACTTTCTCTTCATTTGCATGACTTCTCATTGGAGATTGTCTTTTATTTCTGTATCTCCAGTGCCTTTATAGGACCCAACACCTGGTAGATATCCAGATAAGTGTTTGTAGAATGGATAAATGAATGAACAATATTGCAGAACAATTGAAGTGATCCTTCATGTTGTTTCTAAGACCTACTGTAACAAGTGTCAAGTGGTGCGTGTGTGTGTGCGTGTGTGTGTGTGTGTGTGTGTGTGTGTGTGTGTGTGTGAAGTATTTTAAATTCCAGACATTTTCAATCTTCCTTTCAATGAAAACGGGGGGCATATTTCAAACTCATGCCAGTATTTATTGGAAGTGCTGGAGAAGAACCTGCACCAATAATATGAATACATCCTATCATGACAGGGAAATGAAGCCCATTTTCCTGAATTCAGCACCTGCAGTTTTCCTGTGCTCCATGCACTGAATGCACTGAATGCACTGAATGCACTGAAGTCAGGATGTTAGAGCCGGTGTTAGAGTGTTTTGCCAGCAAAGTACAAAGTTTGCAGAGTTTCCATCCTTCCTCCTCTGCTGCCTTGGACTTTGGGGAGAGTGTTGAATCTATTCTGAGTCTTTAAGAAATAGCCTGTGGCTTTCTGAGATGGTAAGCTAGCCACTAGTTCATGGTAGGGGATGGTGAAAAAAGTCAGGTCTGACATGCTGGATATTCGTATTATTGCTGTCAACACTCATATCAGAGAATAAAAGAAATGCTTTGGAATGAAGAAAATAAAGACAGTGGCAAAGGATAAAACCCAGTGTGGAATATAAGTAATTGCACAGTTCTGATAAAAAAGGTCAACTTTATGTATCAAACAAGCATTAAAAGGATGACTGAAAACAGAGACCAAGATAGGGCTGAAGAAGTATCAGATTTAATTTCGTTGTTGTTGTTATTTTTGTACTGGGGTTTAAATTCAGGCGTGTTCTATCTCTGAACTATACCCCAGCCCTATTTTATTTTTTTATTTTGAAACAGGGTCTCACTGAGTTTCGAGGGCCTCACTAAGTTGCTGAGGCTGGCCTTGAACCTGAGATCCTACTGTCTCACCTCCCAAGCACTAGGATTACAGGTGTCCAACACCATGCCCTGCTTAAACTTTTTTAATTGTCACATAAGAATTTTACTTATTTATGGAGTACTAATGGATCAAATTTTGAAAATGACCTATGGAAGGAGGCAAGAATATTCTTATGATAAAAGGTGAAATGAAACTTCTTTAGTTCAGATTCTACTATTTAGACTTTGGGTTAATTCATACTCTCTGTGATTAAAAAAATAACTTTACAAAGGATCCTTTCCAGACACAATAAATAAAATGATTTTGGTTTAAAACAAGTAGCTTAAAAAACTCAATAATCTATTATGAAGAATTCTATAAATTTTTCTTCAACTACTGTTAGTAAATTCTCTGATTACTAAGCTTTCATTTTTATGATACATTTAAATGTAATAGAGACCTATTTAAATTATTTAGGGGGTTACTAGAGATTGAACTCAGGTGCATTCTACCTCTGAGCTATACTCCAAGTCCTTTAAAAAATTTTTTCTTGAAACAAGGTCTTGCTAAGTTGCTGTGGGTTTTACTAAGTTGCTGAGGCTGACCTTGAACTGGTGATACTCCTGTCTCAGTCTCTCAAGTATTGGAATTACAAGAATGTGTCACCATGCCTGGCTCCCTACTTTAACTTTCATTCAATAAGTAAAAAAAGACTGCAAAACTGATGTACTATAGAAGAATGTGGGCCTGGAGGACTTGGAGGCAGAGCCATCCTTAGAGCAATCAGCAAGAGTGGTAAGTGATCTCTAGTCCAAACCAAACAACTGTAGGAAGCAACGTGATTGTGGCTCGTGAATGTGTTCCTAGTCCTGGCAGTGGAGAGGATTTCAGAGAAGTATTTTTCAAGAGTGGACAACAAAAATAAATCATAGATAGAATAGCTACGATGCATTGTGAAAGTTTCTGGAAGGAACAGGTGAAATCTGAGCCTCTTCCATGAAGACAGTCAGGAGATCACCATTTGATCTGTTCTTGCTTAGGAGAAATGCCTAGACACTTACAATGGGTCCTGAGGGGAGCAGAGCCCTTAGAAAAGCTGGAGAGGGATTGCAGGATCAAGGTCAGCATCAGTAACTTAGTGAGAACTCCAGCAACTTAGACTTAGTTTCAAATAAAAAAGGGGTGGAAGTACAGCTCAGAGGTAGAATATACCTGGGTTCAATACCCAAAAACAAAGAAAATAAAGAGAAAGTTCACATTATTCTATTAAAGTTTTAATACTATTACATATTTATAACAAGTTTATGCAACCCTTATAAACAGACTTGTAAACAAAACTAGCCGATTGTATCCTACAACCATGGGGAAGAGAAGGGACAGGGAGTAGCTTACCAGTTTCAAGCAGTCAGCAGGCCCTGCTTTATATGCAAAGTTCATTTTTACAATGAGAAGATTCTGGTGGTTTGTTTATATGGAATTTGTGAAGAAGTCTTCTATGGAACCCTGTTCTATAATTCAGAATAATTTATAAGATGCCTTAGTTAACAAAGGGCAAGTGGGTGAAGAAGATGAAGTTTTTCTTTGGAGGCTGTAATCTGCTCCTTCTGGTCTTTATCTTTCTCTGAGGTATTCTGTGCATGCTGTGTTGTGTCAAAGTTGGCCCTTGGTAAATATTCAGTTTCTACAGTTTGGATCTGGAGTAGCTCTCAAAGGCCCATGTATTAATAGTGGCTTGCTCCCCAGCTCAGGGCTCTATTGGAAGGTGGTAGAAACTTTCTTTTTGTAGTACTGGAGATTGAACCCAGGGACATTGTTACTCTGAGATACACCCTCAGCCTTATTTTATTTTGAAACAGGGTCTCACTAAATTGCTGAGGCTGACCTCCAACCTGAGATCCTCCTGTCTCAGCTTCCCATGTACTGCAATTACATGCATGTGTCACTATGCCTGGCAGTGGTAGGAACTTTAAGAGGTGGGAGGTTTTAGGTGATTGCAAGTGGGCCCTGGAAAGGGACTGTGGGACAAAGGTCTCTTTCCCTCTCTCTTTGCTTCCCAGCTACCTTGAGGTGAATGCCACTTGCTCCCCACCATGATACTTTGCCTCACCACAAGTCCAAAGGCAAGAGACCACAAACTGAAATGTCTGAGATTATGAGACATCATCTTTCTTCATAAATTGGTTATTTCAGCTATTTTGTTATAATGATGGAAAGCTGACTAACACACTGGTACCAATTTACTGTAAGAAATATGAAAGTGAGCCGGGCGTGGTGGCGCACGCTTGTAATCCCAGCATTCGGGAGGCTGAGACCGGAGGATCCAGGTTCGCGGCCAGCCTCAGCTACCTAGTGAGGCACTCTGCAACTTAGTGAGACTCGGTTTCAAAATAAAGAATAAAAAATAGGGCTGGGGGTATAGCTCGGAGGTAGAATGCCCCTGAGTTCAATCCCCAGTAC
>PVLC010014913.1:0-18478 GCA_004027655.1 Graphiurus murinus
GGTACTGGGGATTGAACTCAGGGGCATTCTACCTCCGAGCTATACCCCCAGCCCTATTTTTTACTCTTTATTTCGAAACCGGGTCTCACTAAGTTGCGGAGTGCCTCACTAGGTAGCTGAGGCTGGCCGCGAACCCGGATCCTCCGGTCTCAGCCTCCCGAATGCTGGGATTACAAGCGTGCGCCACCACGCCCGGCTTGTTTTTCTTTTTTGGTACTGAGGATTGAACCTAGAAGCATTCTACCACTGAACTATTTATTTTGAAATAGGGTAAGTTATCACATGTGGTCTCTAACTCGTGATCCTCCTGTCTCAGTCTCCCTATAGGAGTGCACTACCATGCCTGGCTTGGTGCATTTTAAAAGTTAATTTCTGGGGCTGGGAATGTAGTTCAGTGGCAGAGTGTATACTTTGCAAGCATGAGGCCCAGGGCTCCACCCCAGCACCCATTCCTTCAAAGTTGTAGACATCCTCGTGCTTCAGTATATATCTCTCAGGAAGGAAGACGTGTGTATGTATGTGTGTGTGTGTGTGTGTGTGTGTGTGTGTGTGTGTGTGTGTGTGTTTGTGTGTGTGTGTTACTAAGGATTGAACCCAGAGGCATTCTACCTCTGTGCTACTCCCTCAATGTCCCCTCTTCCCTTTTTGTTTTGAAATAGGGTCTCACTAGGTTGATGAGAGTCTCACTACTTGCTGAGGCTGTCCTCAAACCTGCAATCCTCCTGTCTCAGCCTCCCAAGTACTGGGATTACAAGGTTGCACCACCATGCCCGGCTGAACAAAGACATTTTATATAATAACAATTATTGTACTTAAATTTAACATGAGTCCATTATTATTAACCTATATGCATCCATTTTCAAATTCTCCTAATCATCCCAATAATGTCCTGTATAGATGATTTCCCCTCTGATTCAGGATTCAGTTACAGGTCCTACGTAACATTTAGTTGTGAAATCACATTATTCTTTTTTAGTCCAAAACACTTTCCCAAGCTTTCTTACCTTATAATATCCATCTCATAAAAGAGTCAAGGCCAGTTGTCTTGTAATATTTTTCTCAACTTGGATTAATGTTTTCCGCCCATCATTAGATTTAATATTAAACATTTAAAAATTTTTTTGGGGGGGGTACTGGGGATTGAACCAGGGGCATTCTACCTCCAAGCTACACCCCCAGCCCTAGTTTTTATTCTTTCTTTCTTTCTTTATTTTGTGGTACTGGGGATTGAACTCAGGGACATTCTACCTCCGAGCTATACCCCCAGCCCTATTTTTTATTCTTTATTTTGAAACAGGGTCTCACTAAGTTGCAGAGTGCTTCACTAGGTAGCTGAGGCTAGCCTCGAACCTGGATCCTCCTGTCTCAGCCTCCCAAATGCTGGTATTACAAGTGTGTACCACCACACCTGGCTTATTCTTTATTTTTGAAACAAGGTCTCACTAAATTGCAGAGGGCCTCACTACGTAGATGAGGCTGGCAGCGAACCTCTGATCCTCCTGTCTCAGCCTTCTAACTACTGGGATTACAAGCGTGCACCACCACCACTCCTGGTTTATATTAAACATTTTTGAGCTGGGTGTGGTGGTGCACGCTTGTAATCCCAGCATTTGGGAAGCTGAGACTGGAGGATCCTGGTTCGTGGCCAGCCTCAGCTGCTTAGTGAGCTCCTTGTAACTTAGTGAGACCCTGTTTCAAAATGATAAAAAATAGGGCTGTGGCTATAGCTCGGAGGTAGAATGCTCCCAGGTTCCATCCCCAGTACCGCAAAAAAAAAAAAAAGGTACCATATAGATGATGTTGAGATTAATTTTGACAGATATTAGATTTTACTGATAAATAAAATAAATACAAATATTTTCCATTTTAGTAAGTTAAATGCACATTTAAAATATTTATTTTCTGCCAGGCACAGTGGTGAACACCTGTAATCTCAGTACATGGGAGGCTGAGACAAGGAGGATTGCAGATTTGAGTCCAGCCTCAGTAATTTAGTGAGACTGTCGGCAACCCAGTAAGATCTTGTTTCAAAAGAAAATATAAAGAGGGCTGGAGGTGTAGCTCAGAGGTAGAGTGCCCCTGGGTTCAGTCCCTAGTACCTCCCCCCAAATTATTTTCTTTGCTTAGAATGCAATCTACTCAAAACTATTAAATATAAGATGAAATATAGCTGGGTGTGGTGGCGCATGCTTGTAATCCCAGTACTTGGGAAGCTGAGACAGGAGAATAACAGGTTCACAGCCAGCTTCAGCTACTTAGTGAGGCTCTCCACAACTTAGTGAGACTCTATTTCACAAGCAAAGAATAAAAATAGGGATGCAGGTGTAACTCGGAGGTAGAATGCCCCTGGGTTCAATCCCCAGTATAAAAAATAAATGAAATATTATACTGTACTAATTGCTGTGGGTAAGAAATCCTTAGCAGATTGTATGTTTTCATAGACAAATTTTAAAATTAAGAATAATACAATTTAAAATGTGTGAGTGTAATTAATTTCAACTATTTATACTTTACTGTGTATAAGGCTACTGATGCACTATGTTATTTTTGTCTAGGTAATGATGAAATTCTAGTAATATGAACCCTTTTTAGTAAGTCTTAATAAGTCTTTGCTGGAAAGTAGAGCAAAACTAATAAGGTGTTTGGTGAGAATTGCAGAAATTATTAGCTGAGGAAATGGGAATCAGAGTTGAATCTCCTGAAATAGGCTTAACACTAGTTTTTGATACGTATTTACAAATTTTCAATGCACGCTTTACAATAATAATGGCTGCCATTTATAGAGTTTGGCCAGATATTTTACATGTACCTCCTGTAAATAGCACAGTAACTTTAGGAGAAGAGTAAAACTACTTACATTCTACAGATTGAAAAAAAAGAAGGTTTTAACCATTATACTAAGTCACTTTGATTTTATCAGTCTTCAAAAATGCTGTATTTTATTGCCATAATTGATGCTGTAGTATATTCTAAATTCTAGGTATGTGTGTGTATGAATGAGCTCTTGTGTACATTTTTTATGAAAAAAGAGAAGAATAAAATTAAATGTATGTCTTTGTAAAATTAGTTTTTGTTGTTTTCACCTGGTAGAGTTCTTTTACATTCTGGGTAAAACTCTGAAGATAGTCATATTTTTCCTGTTGGTAATTTTATTTTTTCAATAAAAATATTAATTTAGTGTAATATAATCAAGTATATCAAGAGCCAAAATGGCCAAGAAAAAAAAGCTGCTCTTCACATTCTCATCTTTGATAAATGTTGTTAACTTTGGCTAAATTGCTATTTTGGTAAATTATCTTTTTTTGTCATACTTTCCCATGTAAAAAGCAATGTTCAAGTCTAAAGAGGTGAAAACTTAATTTTAACTTCCCCTAATTTTAAGTCAAAGTTTGAAGTGAGTGTTGTAATGATTATAATATTTTAGTTATATAAATATTTTTAAAATAAACTTGGAGCTGGGTATAGAGGTGCATGCCTCTAACCCCAGTACTTGGGAGGCTTGAGACAGGAGGATTGCAGGTTCAAAGCCATCCTTAGCAATTTAGCAAGGCTCTCAGCAACTTAGTGACACTCTGTTTCCAAATAAAAAATAAAATAGGGCTTAGGAGTGTAGCTTAAAGGTAGACTGCCCCTGGGTTCAATCCCCAGCACCACAATAAAATAAAATAAACTATGTTTAACTCATAATACTAAAGCAGACATTTAAGCTAGGAAATCCAGTGAATTCTTTTATCATTAGTTTTTAGTTGTCAAAAGTCTGTCAAGAGAATGACTTTTTAAGTAGTAGGAGTAATTTTTAGTTCAAATTATCACACAGCATATGATTGTAATTTCTGCATGTTCTTACATATAACTTTTCTACATCTGATGTGTTAGTGCAACCAGATTTGTAGAGGAAAAAAGGAGTGTGTGAACAAGGTTTGTTTGAATATTTCCACTGTGAGAGGATTTCTCCAAATGTCCTGCTAAGCAATCTGAAAGAAGAAAAAAAAAAAAAAAAGACTTCCAGCTATGCACTTACACTGCAGGGATCACAGAGAAAGCCAGGGTCTAACTGTAACGTAAGCGCTAGGATTCGACTCACTTATTTAATGTGATGATTTAAGACTGTGATAAGAGGCAGGCAAAATGTGGTGTCAAATTAAAAGCAAAGTGTGGTGATCTGCCTTGTTTTCAACTTGTTGATATCTGATGAAAACACTTTTCCACAAGCAAGACTGATGAGCAGATGGTGCTAATAAGGCCAATTAAGTGCTAAGCTTCTGGAAATGTTTTTGTTGAGTGACATCTTCAGACTGGTTTCTGCTAACATGCATCTTAAGCCATGTGTTTCTAAGGTGCAATCGCATTAACACTTATGGTCACTGGCATCTTCAGTTTCAAGAACACAGTTTCAAGCAAGCTCTTTGCCCCAATCCCAGAGTATGTGAAGCTGAGTGAGGAGATACTATCTAACCCTTTGGGGATCAGGGGGGTGCTCAGCCTAGGTCACTGGTTTCCAGTAACTAGTACATGAAGAATTTTCTATAACCTGCAATGAAAAAAGAAACACACACACAAAGTATTGGATTTAAGTGGTGATTTTTTTCCCCTCTTATCTTCTACTTTTTTTCTGGTGGTTTGGCAGTTACTCTTTTTTTTTTCCGGTACTGGGGATTGAGCCCAGGGGCATTCTACCTTCGAGCTATACCCCCAGCCCTATTTTTTATTCTTTATTTTGAAACAGGGTCTCACTAAGTTGCAGAGGGCCTCACTAGGTAGCTGAGGCTGGCCATGAACCTGGATCCTCCGGTCTCAGCCTCCCAAATGCTGGAATTACAAGCGTGTGCCATCATGCCCGGCTTCATTGATTTTTATCTACATATTATATTTCACTTGGATTACAGGTAAACAAAATTGAATAATACAATGCAGATACATTGTCTCCATTGGTTCATGAATGATCTTTGTTTTCTTTATCTTAGTTTTATTTTATTTTTAAAATTTATCTTTATTCATTATTCTTTAGAAAAAAAAGAAGAAAAAAAAGATATCAGAACCTGGTGGCACATGCCTGTAATCCCCAGTACTTGGGCAGTTGAAACAGGAGGATTGAAGGTTTGAGGCCAGCCTCAGCAATTTAGTGAGACCCTATTTCAAAATAAAAAATAAAATAGGGATGGGGTTGTATATCAGAGGTAGAATGCCCCTGAGTTCAATCCCCAGTACCAAAACAAACAAACAAACAAACAATATTATGAATATGCACTCAAACTAAGAACCAAAATACTACTGATAATTTACATCTACCTCTGAATTCTTTCCTTATTTCATCTCTCTGCCTGCCCCATCTCCTCCAAGTCCCATAGGTAACAGTACCCTGAATTTTATATTTATAATTCCTTTACCTTTTTAAAATATGAAAGTATCCAGGAGCCAGGCATGGTGGCCCATACCTATAACCCCAGTACTTGGCTGACTGAGACAGGAGGATTACAGGTTCAAGACTAACCTTAGCAACATAGCAAGACTTTTAGCCACTTAACAAGATCCTGATTCAAAACCAAAAAATATAAAAGGTTGGTTGTGTAGCTCAAAGGGAGAATCCTCAGTAACACACACACACACACACACACACACACACACACACACACACACACACGAAAAAAAGAAAGAAAGAAAGAAGGCAGGAAGGCAGGCAGGCAGGCAGGCAGGAAGGAGCAGGATGTGGTGGTAAATGCCTGTTATTCCAGTATTTGAGAGGCTGAGATAGGAGGATCACAGTTTCGAAGTCAGCCTCAGTAATTAAGCGAGGGTCTCAGCAACTCAGAGAGACCCTGTTTCAAAATAAAATAGGACTGGGGGTGTATCTCAGAGGTAGAACGCCCCTAGGTTCAATCCCTAGTATTACAAAAACGGAAAGCACATTTTGTAATTATACTTAAAATCACTTTAAGTAATTTGATCACAAGCATATGCATAATTGGCTGTTATATATTTAATTTTGCATACTCTTGGACTTTGTAAAAAGGGAGCTTTACAGAAAGGAAATCATAAAATGAGCAAATTTTACAGAGGGTATTAAAAGGGACTTGCTTTCTTCCATTCAACATTAGCATTACTAATGCTAATCCATGCAATGTAAGGAGATGAGGTTTATTCATTTTCATTGCTATGAGAATAAACTATGATTTATTTACCCATGGACATCTGGGTTGCTTTCAGTGTTTTGCAATGATGGTCACTGTTGCCATGAATATTCTAATACATATCTTCTGAAGAGTAGAGAGGAGAATATTCTGACATATATTCAGGAGTAGAAGTGCTATGCTGTAAAATAAGTATGGATAACTATACAGTATTATACCAAATTATTTTCTAAAGTGGTTCTTTTTCTGGTGCTGAGGATTGAACCCAGGGGCATTCTACCTCCAAGCCACACTTGACTGATATTTTTTTTTTTTTTTCAGGGACAAAGGCAGGAGTTTATTTAGGAAAGTAAGAGGCTCAAGGGAGAAGACAGGCGAGGGAGATCATCCGGGCCAAGAGAGTCTTTGCCGCCTTTTCAGTCCTTATGTAGAACTCCCAAGAAGGGGTGGGCACAGAGGAAGTCTGGACCTCCTCTTCCTCAGATTTCAACAATGGGTGGTGGCTGACTGAGATCTGACTTTGTCCTCATGGATCTCAGGAGTCTCAGGTGGGGTGAGAGGTCATGAGATTAAGGGTGTGCGTTTATTGGGGCTTCTGCCTGAGACCAGACACACCCTATAGGGTGGAGTTAGAGATTATGAAATATAGATTTTAAAACTATATTTTTCCTTTTCCTTCCCAATCTGTTTCCTTTCTGCCTACATGTTTTATTCCTTCTATTCTACCTCATCATTTCCCCACCCTGAGACTTTGGTCCCTTAAGCTTAAGGGGTTGTAGAAAGGTGAAGTTCCATTTTCTGTAACTTCTTCATAGCTGACAAGGGAGCGTTGACCCTGCCTATCCAGGGACCCAAGTCTCATCTTGACTATTCTAAAGGAGACATGGGGAGGTCAGGTCTTTTTTGTTGGCCACTGAATCATCATCCTCTGATGTTACTGCTGATTTGTCCAAAGCCATGCAGTTGGGCACCAATTTATGTCGTGGGTCAGCACGATACCTTTTTGTGGGTCCTTAGCCTCTGTGGTGAAAAGAATTTCAACACTTGCCAGTCAGGGACAAAGGCAGGAGTTTTATTTAGGAAAGTAAGGGACTCGAGGGAGAAGACAGGCAAGGGGAGATCATCTGGGCCAAGAGCTCAACTGGTTGTATTGAGTTATATTCCTACCACCAATGAACAAGAGAGTCTATTGGTTCAGAGTCTCCTATTAACTTTGTGTTTTCTTTCTTTTTTAAAAAAAATATTTGGGACCTGGATGTGGTGGCGCATTCTTAGAATCCCAGTACTAGGAGGCTGAGACAGGAGTATCACAGGTTTGTGGCCAGCCTGAGCAACTTAGTGAGGCCTGGTTTCAAAATAAAAGAATAAAATCAGGCTGGGAATATAGTTTCAAAGTAGAATGTCCCTGGGTTCCACCCCCAGTATCACAGGGGAAGGGGTTACTGGAGACTGAACCCAGGGGCATTCTACCTCTGAGCTACACCCCCAGCCCTATTTTGAAACAAGATCTCACTAAGTTACTGTATGCTGGTTTCCAACCTGTGATTCTCCTGCCTTAGCCTCCCAAGTACTGGGATTACAGGTATGCAGCACTGTATTTGTAGTGTGTGTGTGTGTGTGTGTATGTGTGTGTGTATGTGTGTGTGTCTGTGTGTGTGTTACTGGGGATTGAACCCAGGGTGTTCTACCTCTGAGCTACATCCCCAGTACTATTTTATGTTTATTTTGAAACAAGATCTTGCTAGATTGATTAGAGTCTCACTACTTGCTGAGGCTGTTCTTGAACCTGTGATCCTCCTGTCTCAGCCTCCTAAGTACTGGGATTATAAGCGTGCACCACCACTCCCACGTCTGTATTTGTATTTGAAAATACAAATAACTTTGAATTTTCTAGAAATAACTAAAATATTTAGTAAAATAAGAAGCTTAGCACTCTACCCATGGATCCATCTTTGACATTGTCTCCATTGTAGTTTCATCTTTGTTTCTCTATATAAACAGCATTGGATTTTTTAGTTAGCAGTTAATTAGATCTACTGAAAAACTATACCAACTTCTTGCTTATCATTTCTTCTCTCATCTACTCTTTTCTTCTTTAATTGCTTTTTCTTCTTTCTCAATACGTCCTTTAATAGTTGTTTTCAGTGAAGATCTATGAGTAGTAGGCTCTTGATCATTGTATAACAAACCACCAAATACTTAGTGGCTTGACACAACAATAACCATCTTGCCAAAAAAATATGCAATTTGGGCAGAACTTGGTAGGAAGGATCTGTCTCTGCTCTAGAGAGTGGCAGCTGGGTAGCTTAATTGAGCAATGAAGAAACTGTGTCTTACATGGTGGGTGTGCTCCTGTGGCAGTCGGTTGATGCTGGCTGCCAGCAAGGTGATCAGATAGGGCAGAGGTCTGGAGGCCTGGGTTCATCTGCATATTGGCCCCTCCATGACCAACTTACAAATAATGTCTGTGTCTGAAGGGCAAATATTGCCAGAAAGAAATAAGAGGTAAGTGATTGCCTCTTAGGACCTGCCTCAGAGGTCACAAGACACCACTTCTATGGTATTCTTTGGGTTGAGAATGTCACAAAAGCCTATGCAGTCTCAAGGGGTGAGAACACAGAGTCCACCTCTTAGTGGGCTTGGAAAGAGCTACAGGACAAGACAGTTTATTGCAGCCATTTTTTAAAATGCAATATAAGGATTCATGCTTTTTATGTATTTATTTAAATTTTGGAAAATTCTCACTCCATTTCTTCAGTCTTTATTTTTAGAGCTCCTATTGATGTATGAAGGAAATTCTCAATCTGTCCACCCATATCTTTTAACTTCTCTTATATTTTCCATCTCTTTATTTTCCTGTACTGTGTTCTGGTTGATACCAAGTGGGTTTTTGTTATTGTTGTTGTTTTTCATTTAAGAGGAAATTTAGTCACCATGTGTTTTATTTGTAGAATTTTTAATTCATGTGTTTATATTTAGCTTCTTTCTAATTTTGCTGGTCATTTTTTCTTTTATTGGTGTTAATTCCTTCCATTATTTCTTTGAAAATATAAAATATGCTTATTTTCAACTACTTTTCTGATTCTGCTGTTATTTCAGTTTCTTTGAGAATGAATTCTTCCAGATATTTTTTTCCTTCACTTTGGTACTGGAGACTGAACCCAGGAGCAATTTACCTCCGAGCCAAGCTACACCCTGAGCCTTTTTTCTTTTTTCTTTTGAAATAGAGTCTCACTTGTTGTGGCCATCCTCGAAACTTGTGATCCTCCTGTTTCAGCCTCTCAAGTACTGGGATTACAGGCATGTGTAAACACCTGGCTTTGTCCAGTTTTTTACTTTGGTGGTTATTCTTTTATAGCAACAGTTTTCCTAAAATGTTTTCATTTTCCCCTTTTATTACAGATTCCTCTTTATTGGGGATCTTATTTCCCCCTTTGTGTGTGTGTGTTTTGGAACTGGGGATTGAACTCAGGGGCATTCTACCTCTGAGCTACACCCCTAGCCCTATTTTTTATTCTTTATTTTGAAACAGGGTCTCACTCAGTTGCGGAGGGCCTAAGTATCTGAGGCTGGCCACAAACCAGGATCCTCCGGTCTCAGCCTCCCAAGTACTGAGATTACAAGCCTGTGTCACTATGCCCAGCTTATTTCCCTCTTTTTAAGGATTTATTTTTTTCTAACAGTTTTAGGGTTGACACTACTTATCTCCCACCCTGGGTTTCCCAGTTTAGAACATAGTTTTATATTGGTTCTTTCTAAGGATTGTGAGGGCAGGATCTGTTTCAAGCCTTTCTCTTTGGTGTGAAGATGGTCTTCATGGTAAACATGTCATTCTGCCTGTGTGTGCATCTCCAAATTTCCCCTTTTCATAAGGAAACCAGTTATATTGGATTAAGGCCCACCATAATGACTTAATCACCTTTGTAAAGACTATCTCCAAATAAGATCTCATTCTGACTTATTGGGATTTAGGATTCAACATATAAATTTTGAAAGGGACAAAAATTCAACCTTTAACACTCAAGATCTTTTTTTTTTTTTTTGGTACTGGGGATTGAACTCAGGGGCATTCTACCTCCGAGTTACGCCCCCAGCCCTATTTTTTTATTCTTTATTTGGAAACAGAGTCTCACTAAGTTGTGGAGTGCCAGCTGAGGCTGGCCGGGAACCGGGATCCTCCAGTTGTAGCCTCCCAAATGCTGGTGTACAAGCGTACACCACCACACCCGGCTAAGATCTTTTTTATTATTAGTAGTATCTTAACTTAAAAGTGAGTCATTTGAAAAATTTCAAACAGGATCAATGATAGAAAAGAGAAAATTTGAAAGTTGATCCAGACATACATGATCAATTGATTTTGACAAAGGTGCTAAGGTAATTCAATGGGGTAAGGATAATCTTTCCAATAATGGTGACAGAATAAGATAGCAATATAATGTAGAATTTTATTCCTTACCTCATTCACACATATATAAAAATTGACTTTAAATGAATTATAGTCTTAAATCTAAGGGAAAAAAACTATAGAAGAAAACAGAATATGAATATCTTAGTAACATTAAATTTGGCAAAGATTTCTTTTTTTAAAAATGCAGAAATGACAAATATTAAAAAATCCCAACAATTTAGACTTTAACAAGCCTTAAAAGTTTTCCTAAAACATATATCCAGCAAAGAACTTTTATCTAGTATGTATGAGGAACACTTGCATCTTGAAAAGACTAACAATCCAGTGGAAAATGTGCAAAATATTTGAAGAGATTTCACCAAAAAAATATTGACAGCAAATAAGCACATGAGCAGATGCTCAACATTTAGGAAATGCAAATGAAAACTGCAAAGGAATATCTTTATACAACTATTAGAATAGTTAGAATTAAAACGACTAAGCCAGGTGTGGTGGTGCATACCTGTAATCCACCAGTACTTAGGAGGCTGAGACAGGAGGATCACAGGTTTGAGACCAATCTCAGCAACTTAGTGAGACCCTGTTTCAAAAAACAAACGGGGCAGGGGGATTGGGGTGTATCTAGGAGGTAGAATGGTAGAATGCTTCTGGGTTTAATCCCCAGTACAATACTACTACTATTGCTACTACTACTACTACCACTGCTACTGCTACTACTACTACTACTGCTGCTGCTGCTGCAGTAATAGTAATGAGAGAATAAAAAAAAAAGACTTAACCATACTAACTGTTAGCAAGGAGGTGGAACAATAGGTAGTCTGACATGCTGATGCTGAGAATACAAAATATACAGCCACATATGCAACCACTTGGGAAACCTGGTAGTTTCTTGATGTATACATGTGTCAAAACATAAAATTATACACTTTAAATATGTGCTTTTTATTATATAAAATTATACTTAACTAAAGCTATAAAATGTGTTTAAAAAATTCTTTTGCTGATATTTATACTCTCTAATTCATGAAAAGCTTAAAAACAAAGTATTACATTTGTATCCCCCTCCTCCATCTTTAATTAAAATAATAACAATAACACAACCCCAAACTAGGAAAAAAACCCAAGAATACAAAATTAGCAATTCTCCTTTTAAATGGAATTCAAAAGGAAAAAATGTAATTTACTTCATAAATTATATAGTCTTATGCCAATATTGTCTTAAATGTAATATATTAATATAATAGGCATTATTATTCTGCATGTAACTAAACATATGTTTTATATACCAAATAACATAAGTCTTGTACTATTAAAAAAGTTTCAGCCGGGCATGGTCTTGTAATCTCAGTATTTGGGAGGCTGAGACAGAAGGATCACAGGTTCGCCACCAGTCTCAACTGCTTAGGGAGGCCCTCTGCAACTTAGTGAGACCCTGTTTCAAAATAAAGAATAAGCTATGGAGATCAGTGTGGAGTTTCCTTAGAAAACTGAGACCGGATCTACCATATGATCCAGCTACACCACTCCTGGGTATCTTTCCAAAGAGGTTAAAACCAGAGAACTACAGTAATATATGCATACCCATGTTCATAGCAGCACAATTCACAATAGCCAAATTATGGAATCAATCAGATATCCTTCAACAAATGAATGGATCACAAAAGTATAGGAAATATACACAATGGAATTCTACTCAGCAATAAAGAATAAAAAATAATGTCATTTGCAAGAAAATGGAAGGACCTGGAGAACATTATGTTAAGTGAGATTAGCCAGCCACAGAAAGTGAAGGGACATATGTTTTCTTGAATATGCACAAGCTAGGGAGTAACTGGGATACCAAAGGGACTCCAGATAATGGAGGAGAAACCTCAGTGGAGTCAGGGAAGTGTTCTAAGGGAAAGGGAGGGGAAAACTGAGATGCATTATTGGAAATACTAACATTGATTGTGTGTACATATGTGAAAATCCCAATATCAGTCTCAGTTCTCAGTATGGGAAGGGGGGAGATGGGAAGGCGGGGGGGGGGGGGGGGGGGGCACTAAGTGCTGTGTGCATGTATGTCATTGTCAACATGATTTACATTATGATGTGAGATGATAATGCACCAATAAAAGCACATTAAAATAAATAAAGAATTAAAAATAGGGCTGTGAATGTAGCTCAGAGGTAGAATGCCTCTGGGTTCAATCTCTAGAATTGTAAAAAACAAACCCCCCGCCCCCCCATAAAAACCCAAAAAACAACAAAAAAACCCAGCTTTTGTGACACATACTAGAATATTAACACACTATTAAGACAGGCTCCTCTAGACTATAATTTACTACAGATGACACTCTGCTGACATAGTCATTGCTGATGGTTAATTGGTTAATCAAAAAGTGGGTGAAGGGAAAATAATACAAAGATTACATAGCAAATTTTGAAACTAAAGTTTGTATTTTATGTATTCATTCGCCAAGGGTTCAGTGGAGCTAAGTTTTTTTTTTTTTTTTCCTTTGAGTTCTGGCCCCTGGTTGGGCTTTACCTTTTATTTTTTTTCATAATAAAAGAAATTTGTATTTTTTCATAATCTTATTTGCATTATCTTCAATTCCATTTCTGTAATACAGAGATAGCACCTAGGACATTGCAGAGTGGTCTGAGTGCAGAATCTTTCTGGCTTTTTTCAACTTAAGGTTTGAAAAAAAGGTTGTTGTTTTTTTTTAATTACCTCACCCACATGTTATTTAATAATATAATTTAGCAACTGGCTTCTTAAGTATTTTGAAGCATTTAAAACATTTTCACTTAGTTTCAATAGAATCAAAGAGCAAAACCTATAGAAATTCTATAGAAATATGTTTCTATAGAATCAAAGCCTAACTTTTTTGCATTCATATTCATTATTTTATGTAATATTAACTAAATTATATAATTACAATAACTAGTACAACTGGCATCAACAGCTTTGGAAGTAAACAACTCACTTTTGGTTAGCATAAATCTCAAAGATAGGTGCAGGAGTTCTCAGGCTAGCCTTGAGCATTCAGAGTCTTGTGGGTATCAGTCAGCATGTTTTATTTTCAAACTGTTATTTAGAGAATTCATTTGAAACGCTGCAATTTTATACTCCATGTATTTTATGTAAAAGGTAAATTCAAAAGAAAAGCGTAATCACAGAAAAAACAAAGGGTGGCAGTAATTTTAAATTAAAATTGCTCAGAATACTAAGACAAAACAGCATGCTAAAAAGAATGATTTATTTGAATTATAATTGTGTGAGAAGTAAGTATTACTTTAGTAAAATATTAACTGCATCAGCATATTAAAATGGTTTATGTGATCCCAGGGGAAATAATAATCAATATTGCAGATCTAGTTCTAAATTACACAGAGACAATAACTTTCATGCATCGCAAAAGCAATGATTGTGTCACTGTGAATATTTCAGTTAAGTAATAAAAAGACATACTTTTATGTTGTTTATCAATTCTTTCAGTTAATCTAGTTACAGATGTTTTACACCAGTTTATGAGTGTGTTTAGATATTTTCTACTTATACAGATTACATGGCAGTTTTATCTTTGAAATTTCCCATGGAATTGTAAAAAAGAAAAATAACAGAGCTTGCAACAACAGCAAACTTCTCATTTTTCATTAATCTTGAGGGGATTCCCAGAAATTATAATGATATGTTTAGACTAAGGACTTACTGTATTGCATAAGAATGCAGAAGGGAACTAACTACTCATGGAAATTTCTTACTAGATTGCTTATCCCCTAAGAGGTACAAAACTGATAAAATATGTATTTATCTGGCATATATAATTTTCATAGCTGAATTAGTAAGTAATAAGATACACACTGGCTCTGTGAATAATATTCCTGTCACTCTCTAACTTAATTTATGATTACTTATTCTAATAGTACAGAATGTGTTCATATAAAGAGATAAAGCAAGGTAAATGAAATCTTTTTACTCAGTCTAACTGATGTTCCTGAGACTAGGTCACACAAACATTGAAGGAAAATGGAAAATGCTAGTAAATTTCTTTATATTTTCTATTTAATTGTATCTTTGATAACTAGATAAAACATTGGTGTAGAAGAATTTCTAAAGCCGGGCGTGGTGGCCCACGCTTGTAATCCCAGCATTTGGGAGGCTGAAACCGGAGGATCCGGGTTCGTGGCCAGCCTCAGCTACCTAGTGAGGCACTCCGCAACTTAGTGAGACTCGGTTTCAAAATAAAGAATAAAAAAAAAAAATAGGCCTGGGGGTATAGCTTGGAGGTAGAATGCCCCTGAGTTCAATCGCCAGTACCGCAAAAAAAAAAAGAATTTTCTATACTCTTGATGCATTACTTTTAAAAAATACTTTGTAGATTTTTTTATTGTGGTAAATATGAATAAAAGAATTTACCTTTTAATTTTTTTTTTTTTTTTTGGTACTAGGGTACTTCTACTCTGAGCTACATGCCTAGCCCTTTTTATTTTTATTATTTATTTATTTATTTATTTTTGTGGTACTGGAGATTGAACTCAGGGGCATTCTACCTCTGAGCTATACCCCCAGCCCTATTTTTTATTCTTTACTTTGAAACAGGGTCTCACTAAGTTGCGGAGGGCCTCACTAAGTAGCTGAGGCTGGCCTCGAACCCGAATCCTTTGGTCTCAGCCTCCCGAATGCTGGGATTACAAGCATGCGCCACCATGTCCGGCTTATTTTTATTTTTTATTTATTATTTTTTTGCAGTACTGGGGATTGAACTCGGGGGCATTCTACTTCTGAGATATATAGCTCTACTTTCGAGCTATACCCCCAGCCCTATTTTTTTTTAAATCTTTATTTTGAAACCGGTCTCACTAAGTTGCGGAGTGCCTCACTAAGTAGCTAAGGCTGGCCGGGAACCCGGATCCTCTGGTCTCAGCCTTCCAAATGCTGGGATTACAAGCATGCGCCACCAAGCCCAGCGCCCTTTTTATTTTTGTTTTGAAACAGGATCTTCCAAGATTGCTGAGAGTCTTGCTACATTGCTAAGGCAATCCTCCAACCTGTGATCTTCCTGTTTCAGCCTCCCAAGTACTGGGATTATAGGCACGTGCCTCTGCACCCAGCTTAACTATTTTTAAGTGTACTATTCATTGGCATTCAGTCAGCTCACAGTGTTGTGCAATAATCATCACTATCCATTTCCAGAACTTTATCTTCTTCCCAAACAGATACCTATTAAAACAATAACTTTCTGTTCCTCCTGTTTCTAGCTCTTGGTAATATCCGTTATACTTTCTGTCTCTATGAATTTTACTATTTTAGTGTGTTCTCTGTTCTCTCTCCTCTCCTCTCCTCTCCTCTCCTCTCCTCTCCTCTCCTCTCTCTCCCTCTCTCGGATTGAATCCAGGGGCATTCTACCTCTGAGCTACACGCCCCAGCCCTTTTTATTTTATTTATTTTATTTTTATTTTTATTTTCCCAAGTACTAGAATTATAGGAATGTGCTACCATACCCTTCTGGATGGCTTTTTTTTTTTAATGGAATATAATAAGAGTTGGCAAGAATGTGGAGATATTGGAACACTTGTGCATTGCTGTTTGAGATTTAAAATGCTGCAGCCACTATGAAAAATAATAGGGTCTCGCTAGGTTGATGAGAGTCCCACTATGTTGCTAAGGATGTCCTCGAACCTGTGATTCTCCTGTCTCAGCCTCCTAAGTACTGGGATTACAGGCATATGCCACCACACTTGGCTATTTTAGTTACTTTGAATAAGTGGAATAATATAATATTTGTCTTTTTGTGTTTGGTTTGTTTCATTTAGTATCATGCTTTCTAGGTTCATCCATGTTGTAGCATGTACCAGAATTTCTGTATTTTTAAGGCTGAATAATATTTCATTGTACAAATATACCACATTTTGTTTATCTTCTCAACTGTTATTGGACACTTGGGTTTTTCCGCCTCTTAGCTATTATAAACAATGCTGTTCTGAATATTGATGCACAAATATCTGTTTGTGTTTCTGCTTTCAGTTCTTTTGTATTTGTATTTGGGAATGGAATTGTTGGATCATATAGTAATCTTATACCTAATTTTTTGAGGAATCACCATATTATTTTTCATAGTGGCTGCAGCATTTTAAATCTCAAACAGCAATGCACAAGTGTTCCAATATCTCCACATTCTTGCCAACTCTTATTATATTCCATTAAAAAAAAAAAAAAGCCATCCAGAAGGGTATGGTAGCACATTCCTATAATTCTAGTACTTGGGAAGTTGAGAAAGGAGAATCCTGTTTGAGGCCAGCATAAGCAACTTAGTAAGAGCCTGTCTTAAAATAAAAAATGGAAAGGGCTGGTGATATAACTCAGTGTTAGAGGACCATTGGGTTCAATTCCCAGTACCACCAAAACAAATAAACAATAATAATAACCATCTTAATGATATGAAGTGGTATGCCATTATGGCTTTGATTTAAATTTCCCTAATGGTTAATGGTGTTGAGCATTTTATTTTATTGAGCATATATAATGGCTATTTATATATCTTCTTTGATGAAATGTTTATTTAGATCATTTGTCCAGTTTTTGAATTGGGTTGGGGTTCTGTTTTGTTTTTTTTTTTTCGGTGCTGGGGGTGGAACCCAGGGGCATTCTACCTCTGAGGTACACCCTCAGCCCTATGTTTTATTCTTTATTTTGAAGCAGGGTCTCACTAAGTTGAGGAGGGCCTCACTAAGTAGCTGAGGCTGGCCACGGACCCGAATCCTCTGCTCTCAGCCTCCCAAGTACTGGGATTACAAGTGTGCGTCACCACGTCCGGTGGTTCTTTTGTTGAGTTGTAGTTCTTTATATAGTCTGGATATTAATCCTTTATTGCATATAAAATTTGGAAACATTTTTCTCCCATTCTGAAAGCTGTCTTTTCACTCTACATAGTGTATTTGTGTTACTTTTGATCCAAATGGTTAGTGTTACAGAGAAAGCCAATAACTAACTTCAAGCATATGCTAAATTATGCATAAAATTATTCTAGAATCTCCCTGTATATAAATTGTCCCATAGAGTTAGAAATGCACTTTTAGAAATTGTGCAATTCTTTTAAGCTATCAGAATTGATACACTGGAAAAAATTAAGAAAATAGGTATACCAACTGAAAGAATTAATATTCAAAAGTATGATCTGTGTTCTCAGAGTGGTTTATGCAGGTAAAATGTGACCCAAAGTATATACTTTTGTTTTACATAGGAGTTTTTCTTCTTCTTTCAATGAAGGTTCATAGTAGATGGGCAAACTAGTAATGATGAAGGAATGCAAATTTAGGTAGCATCCTGGAGTCCCAGGATTAACAGAAGCAGGGACCTGACAGACTTCTGCTCGGGTACGCTCCAAGATGAGTTTTGTTTTAGGTGGTTCTGGGAGGTTCAAAGTCTCAGGAAGAAATCCTCAGAGCTTAGAGCCAAGGGCTTGAGCATCTTATGCTGTAGGTGTATAATTTTAATGTATGTAAGAATCACTGGAAGAGTTAAAAATAAGGTTCCAAGTCCCATTCCTCAGAGATGTAAGATAAAGACTGGGGAAGGTGTCAGAAATTTAATTTTGCAACAAGAATTTTTTGTGATTCTTAATCCAGAGAAACAGAGTTTAAGAAACACTGCTGGGTCCCTGGCCTTTAGTTTACCAAAGCCTTCTCCCCCTTCATGAGATTCTTCCCACAATGTATCATGACCATATATCACACCATTCAGTTATGAGAAGAGACATAATTTTAAATAATATGAGAGATCTTGGCTGGGCGTGGTGGCGCACGCTTGTAATCCCAGCATTCGGGAGGCTGAGACCGGAGGATCCCGGTTCTCGGCCAGCCTCAGCTACCTAGTGAGGCACTCTGCAACTTAGTGAGACTCGGTTTCAAAATAAAGAATAAAAAAAGCCGGGCGTGGTGGCGCATGCTTGTAATGCCA